>OMLB01054874.1:101795-121254 GCA_900302555.1 Myripristis jacobus
AGATCATTTCTCTGCCAAAGTCTGAAACCAAAAAATCAAGACTAATGTTTGATGTTGTGGTGTTGCTGGATCTCTTTGCATTAGATTCAGCAGAATAATGAATGACGTGACTGTAACTGTGGGTGCATATCTGAACTTTTACACTGAACCGAGCTTTAAACTGTTCTGAAATATGTATAGTATATCAGGTATAATATAATAAAACTAGTATAACCATATAGATATTTGAATGTCAATTAGAGAAGAATATACCATCTCAAAATAATATTCTTAGAGCTTCATAATCATTATCACGGTTTTATTTTTGTATTTGTACTTTTATTGCTCTCATGTGTTCTTGTCTCTTATATGTTCAGCACTTTAAACTGCAAACTGTATGGCTATATGAATACAGCTTAATCGACTAATGCTATAAATGTTATTAATGACTTTTTAAAGCAAGCAAGTGGAATTTGAATAATTTAAAACCTTATTAAATTCTGTTATATTACTGTCCTCAAGGAAAATTAATTTAGCCTGTATTTTTATTCTGCCTGGCAAAGGTCATTGAGATTGTCTCATTGTCTCATGTACATGCACGTCTCATTGAGACATGTATATATATATTGCAGATGATTAATATACATTTAGATTAGAGCTGGGCGATATGGACAAAATCAATCACCTTCGTATCAATATTGTGACAATATTTTGGGGACGACTATTGGTGCTTTCACAAAATATTTACACAGTGAGATTTTTAATAAATAGACATTTTGATAAATGCCAGTGTAATAAGTAGTGGCTAAAGGTAAATAATAGAACAGGTAAGTTAGTCAGGTAAGTTCGGAAAATTACATCACTTTGCCGTGATGCAGCTTTTAAAACCAGGAAAAGACATCACTTTTACAATATCACAAAAATTATGATATGCACAATCCCAGACAATATCTAGTCTCATATCACAATATCAATAGATAATACTGTTATACAGTATTGCCCAGCCCTAGTATAGATACATGGTATGACTTTTTTTTCTAATAATATCCACTGTTCATACTGTTTGCATAGCCGCAGTTTTTTTTTTTAACATATCCAGTGTCAAATAAAATTTTGACACAGAATATGTTATGATTGTGTTTGAAATGCTGCAAAATGTAAATGAAGCTGTTCCCGTGTTTTTCCATGCGACCTTCAGACAGCTGTTCAGAATTGATGGTGTCAAGAGTGTCTTCCTGGGCCCAGACTTTATCACCATAACAAAGGTAATGCCAGCCCCAGTCTAAATGAACCACAAAGTATGGCACATTGTGATATCATTTGATGGGAACAAGTCCTTTTCCTTCTTCCCACATTCAGGGCGATTTAAATATGGAATGGAAAGTAATCAAACCTGATGTATTTGCCGCTATCATGGATTTCTTCGCCACTGGACTTCCTGTTTTGAATGAGGACAGCCTTCCTAGTGCAGATACAGGTAAAGAACACGCCAGTATCTGCAAGAGCACCATGTAAATCAATGGAAATCAGGGCAAGCTGTCTGTGAATGCAAATGATCTCCTGTTTGCAGCTCCGTCAGATGATGACGACGAAGTGGTCGCGATGATCAAAGAGCTCCTGGACACTCGGATCAGGTACCTGCTATTGCATGGATTGTTCTCAGGTCGACATACTTACTGACCCATTTTAAAATCAGTGCTCGATCAAAGTTTCATTTTGTCCTCCCCTTTCTGTGAATGCTGATGGTTTTCTGCTGCAGGCCAACAGTGCAGGAGGATGGAGGAGATGTTCTGTATCGGGGCTTTGAGGACGGCATTGTCAAACTGAAGCTGCAGGGCTCCTGCACCAGCTGTCCCAGCTCCATCATCACCTTGAAGAACGGAATCCAAAACATGTTGCAGTTTTATGTCCCGGAGGTTGAATCAGTGGAGCAGGTTTGTCTCTCCACCACAAGATAAACTTTCCTCAATGTCTTCTTTAGTGTCCTATTCTGTTTCAGAGGTGTTTCCACCCTGCTAAGATTGTAGTTCTGGTGGACAGACTACCTTTTGGCATGAAATGGTCAAATCAATAGAGATTTAATTAAGATGTCATCAGCCTTCCAAAAAAACACACTGGTTTTTGTTGTGCAGGTTTGCAAAGCTGAAAAAACACTCTCACTGCTGTCCCAATACACACGACTTCACATTTTACATAGCTGCACACCAGTTGATTTTATATAGCATGAGAGAATTATTTTTTGAAGAGTAATGTTTAGCAACTGGAAAACCGTGGAACTTTAAATTGGAAAATACTTTTTTAAAACCTTTCACAGGTGAAGGATGAAGAAGAGGTGGCTCAAGCTTGACTCCCACAGAGGCCAGACCTGCACATTCCTCTCCACCCCACCACCACCTCCTTTACCTCCATCCTGTAGTTTCATTTGATGAATATCTTAGAAGCTGCTCTACTGAGTAGTTGTGATGAGAAAACTGTCTGTTTCATCCAGCGAGGTGCTCGTTGACCTTGATGATGGTTGTCAGTACACTGTTCAAAAGTGTTTCAGGATGCAGAAACACCACAGCCCAGGAGATCAGAGCGTAGAGGGTAATGTCAAGCAACTGATGGCTCAAGAACTCAGATTGTATTTATTTCACGTTATTATTACATTTCTGAATCAGTCACTAGAAACAACAGCATCCAAGTCTCCACTGTTTTAAATACGGATATGTATATAAATAAAGTTTATTATAATTACATTCCTTACCTGGGTACCTCTCGTCTTTCACGCAGATTACTGTCAGAGTTGACTGTGTTTAATCTTTTGATTTCTGAATAAATTGTGTGTGAATCTTCTTCTTTTTTTTTTTTTTTTAACTTTATAGCATAATAACTAATGATCTTTTTCAAACAGTTCAAGCACACTACAGACTTCCATTTGCAAATTATTTGGAAAGGAGTTCAGAAATTTGGTTGATTATAACTAACTCATTTTCCTTAGAAATGCTCATAAAAGTTGTCTGCTCTTGTTTAAAAAGCAGTGTTTACATGTTGACTACAATTTTCTAGCAGAATCATAAGAGGGATTGTTGAGTATATATATCAGTATATGAACTATGTCGTAACTGATACTATCCTGAGCTGAATACTTCGATACTGATTGTTATCATAAGTGTTAAGACTTGATCGTTGCTTCAAATCTAATCTCTTGTTACATCTTTTGCTCTGAATGCGATGCATGTTTTAACACGTGGCCTTTCTTGCTATTTGTATGTTGTTAACTCAGCCATATTAGTCCAACAATGATTAAGTCAAACTAGAGCTAAAAAGGTAGGCTGTGTTTGATGAGTCAGTTATGACTTTGAATAATCGTCCGGGTGTAAATCATATTTCCAGTCTCCCCCAGCACAGTCGCTTTCCACAGAATCGACGTGGGTGCAGTGTTTGCAGCTGGTGGCGAACACACTCCCTCTATTATGAGGTGATTTGTGGTTTCGGCCACACGTTAACACAGTGTCACTGGATGGTGCGCAGGATGTGCTCAGATGCCCCGGTGGAGCCTCAACACGGATCTGCATCCTGATGCCACGTCAGGAAAGCCTGCGTCGATCGCTGCGATTTGATTGACGGGGCCGTTGAGCCAATCGCAGCAGCGCAGAGAGGTAGGTGGTTGGCTGTGATTCAATGAAACCGTAAGGGGGCGGGGCTTACTTGACAGGAGTTCCCAGATGCGGAACTGAGCGAACAGCGGTAACTGGCAGCCAAAGTGTAGACATGTGTGGTGAGTACTGCGCTCAATGCAACCTATATTTATAACATTTTATCAAATATTAGTCAGTGTAGAGTGATACCCTGCCCCAACTCTTTGAAGGGCATAGAAACTGAATAGGCAGTATTGGCAAGAGGCACCGCACCATTTCGCCTCATCCCCTCCGAGTCAAATCAGTTGAAACTAGCTAGGGGTGGCTAGCCTTCAGTAAGCGAGCACTAGCTGGTGTTACGGGGGTTGTTAGTAATAAATGTTAACCGGTGTATCATTCAGTGTCTGTGTGACTTGTAATTCAGGCGGTGTTGAGGACAAGTTGGTGTCGGGAAGGAGTGATGTGTTAGAGACGACCTGCTCTCTGTTAGCCAGCTAGCTGCTTTTGTTAACGTTACGCCCACTGCTCGGCTAACTTTCCACTTCAGACCTTTGTCTCTTTGAATTTTGGATAACTGCACTTATTTTATGTGTAAGGACGTAATCCCACCTCTCTAGCTTGAAGTGCACAGTCCTCTACAGTGAAGTGCTCACTGCTTGGATGTGACATCGCAGCTGAAACAGACCAGAGAAAAATCATTTGTCTGATTAATATCGGTGAAGGGAAGTGGGTTGAAAGGCTTTGCTGCTATCTGCCACACCGTCTCCTTCATCCTCTCACACACTCTTAAGCGATAAGGGGCTTTCCTGTCTCCCATCAATGCCACTCCAGTCTGACTAACCCGTGCAAGAAAGACTACAGCCCTGGGAAACCAAAATAGCTGTTGTTCTCATCTCCTTGTATTTGATTGGCATGACGTGGCTTTCCCTATGAGTTTTCAAACTTTATTTTTGCCCCTACTGTCAAACTTGCTTGTTAAACAAAGGTGGGTCTTGTTTTTGCGCCCACATTCCCTTGGAGAGTCGCCCTTTGCTTACCTTTCCTGCCTGTCTCCAGTCCAGCACCGATACTGAATGGGTTCTCTGTTGAACCCTGTGGCAGGCAGCGTTTCTCTGCCTCTGAAACTGCATGAACTTGTTTGAGTTTAGCTGTTTTATAAAGCTGCATGTTGATGGCTCCCCTTACAAGGCAGTGACCAAACAATGTGAGCGTAATGTGAAGATATTGCCATTAGTTTGTGTTATTTATATGGTTCAGTTTTGTATGTTAGTCCATGTCAGTTTTGCATGTTAGTCTATCCCAAAATTATCCAGTTGTGGGATAGATTAAGTTATTCAAAGGCAAACAATAAACTCAGACAATTTGATACACAAATCAATTTGACCTTAATTTACAGAGGTTTTCATATAAAAATGTGGCCATGCAGTGTGTACAGCTAAAATCAAATGCTTGGTGTATCTACAAGCTTTAAAAGTTACAAAAACAAAAGCACAGCAGATTTACTTGTGATACGATAGCTTTAGAAAGTTGAAAAGTTCTTCAGAAATCTGAAGTGTGAGTAGATCTGTCATATAATCTTTTGATGTGACTGGTAGACAATATCATAGGCAAGATCATGTCACAAGGCAAACAAAAGCAAAACAAAAAAAGTAGGTGGCGATGGTGCTTGGGTTGGTTTATCGGGGAAGTTAAAATGCAGCAGCTCATTTGCCCCCACAATCAATCAATCAATCTTTATTTATATAGCGTGAAATCACAACAGAAGTTATCTCATGACGCTTTACAGGTAGAGCAGGTAAAGACCACGCTCTGCAAATTATAGCAGAAAAAAAAGAAAACAAGGAACCCAACAGATTCCCTCCTGAGCATGCTCTTGGCGACAGTGGCAAGGTAAAACAGGAAGAACCCTCAGGTAGAACCAGACTCAGGGTGGGCAGTCATCTACATCTACCGGTTGGGTGGTGCTTGCCAGGCTTTATGTCTTCAAAAGTGTAGTCATACTTGTTACACGGGTTTCTTAGACCAAAACCAGAACATCGTGTTAGACATTTGCCATTGCATAAAGGCCATTTACCACCCTAGTCTTAAACAAATTCTAGTCTGAACAGATTTATTCCCTCCAGCATGGATGTCATCGCTAACAACCCATTGTTGCCCATCAGGTCTTACTGCCCCGGGCAGAAAACAAAATTCTTTTCCACAAAATAATTACACTTCCCGTTGGACTAGTTTGTCTTCTATTCCCATAGTATTTCTCTTTGACATGTTAAGTAATGTGGTTTCCAAAATAGAAAGGGTTGACACCAGTGAAAAATGTGGGCTTGACTCCAGCATGCACTGTGACGTCTTTGCTGTTGTCATTGTTGTTTCTTCAGCCTGTTGTTGAGTGTTGTTCTGTCTTTGGTTGGGACTCACTGACGCATTAAATCCTGTAATATTGCATCACTGAACCTATAGGACACATGAACCTGTCAACTTTATTACCATTTATGAATTAGGTTAAATGCACGCTTGCTGTATCCAAACTGTCACCGAATCCTGACTCTTGACTTCTAACCTCCTTCTTGGTCTCCGCAGGAATCTTTGCCTATCTGAACTACCACGTGCCGAGGACTCGCCGTGAGATCCTTGAGATTCTGCTCAAAGGCCTGCAGCGTCTGGAGTACAGAGGCTATGACTCTGCCGGTGAGGGGGATGCAAAAGGCTCATATCAGCAGCACAGTCTGCTCTGGCATGTTTATCAGCTGACTTTCCCTCACTCTTCCTCAGTGTCTGTCTGTAGGACTGATAATGATAAGGCCCTGAGGCTGTGCTTTGTGCCCCACTGGTGTTCAAGTTTTAATCAATACTTAATCTCCTTTTCCTCTTTAATTTCGATGTGTTTGGAATGCAAAATGACTGACACTGTACCTTATTCCCTGCCCCTTACAAATAAGGTTGTTATTAATTAACTGCAAAATGGTTCCCTTCAAGCCCTTTTATGTTTACTATTGTAGTAATAGCTTACTAGTCGAGTTAAGAATCTTCCTCTTAAGACTTACAATGTCTTTTCACACTCACGTTGAAATAGTGAATTATTTTGCAGTACAGCTTAATTTAGGTTTAATGCAGGTCAACAGACTGTTTGTCTGCTTCATGTGAGTGTAGCACTATCTAATGTTGGAAGTCTGTTTTTTATATAAGATACACTTTGACAAAGAGCCAGGACAAATGCCCTATTCATATTGACGACCACCATGGCTGGGGATTTTTTTGGCTGCTCTGTATATGTGCAGAGCAGGTCATGGCAGGGATGTCAAGAACTGGGAAATACTTTTTAGAACTTATTGAATTTCTATTGACAAAATATGAATCAATTTGAATTCATTTTAAGAAATTTCTTGCGATTCTTAATTTTTTGCTTTTTATCAGGTGTGGGAATTGATGGTGGCAACGGCAAGGATTGGGAGTCAAATGCCAAGTCCATCCAGCTGATCAAGCAGCGTGGGAAAGTGAAGGTTCTAGATGAGGAAATCCACAGTAAGCATCATTTAAACTCTCACTGGCATCTGATAGTATCTGAGATTAAGTGATTTAAACCAAAGACAAGAATCAGATAATAGGAAATAACGCCCTTATTTTCATCTGTGTACTGTAACTTATTTGAGATATGAATATTGTGTATATTGTGTTTGTCTATAACCAACAGAACAGCAGGATGTTGACCTGGATGTGGAATTTGATGTCCACCTTGGCATTGCTCACACCCGCTGGGCCACCCATGGTGTACCCAGCCCAGTTAACAGCCACCCGCAGAGGTCTGATAAGAACAACGGTGAGTTGTGACATGTTATAATTTGCTCCACTGACCAACAAGCAGAAGACAGACGCTATGGAAACATTTTCACAGACTTTTTTTCATCTAATTTGACTCTAGTATTTGATTTACTGTAGTATTAATTTCCAAATTTACCTGAGAACATCACCATTGCTGCTGTTCAGTATGAATCACAAATGAGCTTATAAGAGAAATACTAGCTTTAGCACGGTTGTTAATATCTGCTAATTAAGAAGATATTCATACACTTTGAGCTGCTTCAGAGCATATGAATAAGTGTGGGCCCGAAATCTTGAAAGGTTGTGATTGCTTATGGTATATCCTCATCTTTCTCCTTTGCAGAGTTCATTGTCATTCACAATGGCATTATCACCAACTACAAAGACCTGAGGAAGTTCCTGGTGAGCAGTTGTTTTGCGCATATTTATTTTGGAAGTCTTGAAATGAAAATTAGAATTAAAATTTTCAGATTTTAAATTTCATATGACTTATAAATAACGTTTTCTGCCTCACTCCATTTCCTCAGGAGAGCAAAGGCTATGAGTTTGAGTCAGAGACAGATACAGAGACAATCGCCAAGCTGGTGAAGTACATGTACGACAACCGAGAGAGTGACGACATCAGTTTCGCCACTCTGGTGGAGAGGGTGACCCAGCAGCTGGTAAGGGTTTTCTCATGCACAGAGCTGCTTCTGAAGTGACTCGCAGATGAAGGCCTCTCTGATGTGTTTGTGCTTCCATCTGCCAGGAGGGAGCTTTCGCCCTGGTCTTCAAGAGTATCCATTACCCTGGAGAGGCAGTTGGTACAAGGTACACAACACACTGCTCTCAAAACTGCTGCTGTTGTTTCCAAATGGGGATCAGAGTATCTGCTGGTCCTTAAACAGACTGAGCAAATAAAAAAGCTAAAGTTACGACCTTAAAAAGCATTAAAATGTCCCAAACACACTTCGTAAAGATCTTATTTTTTCCATCCCAAAGGTCTTTGTGCTGTACGTCCAGCTTTAGAGGAATACAGAACACTATAATGCAGTCCTTGCAAACCATGTTTTTTTTTTCATCATGTCTGTTTTACTGAACACAGTTGGACACAGTTTATCTGTTAAATTTAACTTTGGCCCAGGGCCAACTGAAATGAGGTCTCTCAACTGTCAAAAAAAAATAGAAAAAAATTTATCAGTGAGTCGGTCCAACAATGGGAACTACATAGACTCAACCATCAAAATACATGCTTTTTTTCTGTGAGTCTATAGGGTCCTTACTTCATTCGACCCTCAGCAAGTTTGCATAGTAAACCTTTGAGTTTATGGAACATAAAAACATGTACTTTTGTGTTCTAGGAGGGGAGGTCCTCTGTTGATTGGGGTGAAGAGTGATCACAAGCTGTCCACAGATCATATTCCTGTGCTCTATCGCTCCTGTAAGTTTGAATCTGTATTTTTTGTCTTGGATTTTTATCCAAATTTGATTGCAGTGAGTGTTACTGAGCCCTGTTTTATCTTTTCATTTTTTTTCCCTAGCTGGTAAAGACAAGAAAAGCTGCACTACCTTGCCCAGAATGGACCAGGACACCTGCTTGTTCCCTGTGGATGAGAAAGCTGTGGAGTATTATTTTGCCTCCGATGCCAGGTCAGCATCTACCCATGCATTTTCCAAACAGTTCACTCATTGGGCCTAAGGTCCTCCTTTGACATATTAACCCACACATTCACCTAAAATGTCCTCTTGCCAGGCCATTCTAGGAAAGAAGACCTTGTTCTTTAGAGCCCTGCCTGTTTAAATAAAGGTTAAACAAATAAACAAAGCTTCCCTGCAGGGGACTGGTAAGGTTTTAGTCTTGTCCTGCATTAAAGAGAATAAATGAGCTGTTTTCTGTCTTATGATGGCAGTGCAGTGATTGAGCACACCAACCGGGTGATATTCCTGGAGGACGACGATGTGGCCGCCGTGGCGGACGGGCGGCTGTCCATCCACAGGATAAAACGGACAGCTGGAGACCACCCAGCCCGTGCCATCCAGACCCTGCAGATGGAGCTGCAGCAGATCATGAAGGGTGAGTCTGGGGCTATATTTTCTGCTCTGTCAGCATATTAGAGGACAGTTTCACTCTCCTGCCAGGTGTTTCTCCCTCTCGCACACACAGGGATGTTTATATTTTCTCCCCACCTTAGATCATTATCTTTGCCCATATGTGTGAGCAGCTTATTGGTGCCGTGCCCTGTAATTTTGCTCAGAACCCTGTTATTTTTGAGCAGATGTTGATGAAGGCTGTTTTGTCCCTCCACCCTTATGGCTTTATTTATCATTCACAGCCAGGTAGTTTACAGCCCTGCTTTATCACTGCCACCCCCAGGGGAGACAGTGATCAAAGTGAGCAGATGGACTCAGGAATCTTGTCTTGACCCCTCCCCAAGCTCTCTTTACCTGAGTTGTTAACACAGGCTCAGGGATGTTGTTTCCTGCTCCCCCGACGGACTCTTCCTCATCGATCCAGCAGAGGGCAGTGGCAAACTGATGTTGGCTGGACTTAAGACATTCCTTTGTGGTCCTGTCATTACACAGCCTCTCTTCAGTCTCAATTTCTGGAGCCATTCTGCTGAATAACCTAATTCGCATGACCCAAATTGCTGTCAGAGGCAGGCCGAAAAACACTCGCATATTTCACTGTCACTGTTGGTTATTGGTGGAAAAACACTATCTCTCTGATGCCTTCATGTTTGTTTTCGCTAATTTAAGAGGTGACTTATAATGTAGGGCTGAATAAAGTAAATAATAAATACGTTGCTGAAAGGCAGCATTTATCTTTTTTAAGCTTGCTACATTTCCAGGAAGGCTGGATTATCACCAAAACATTGTCATGTATTTGCTCTTTCAGAAGTTTGTGTTTTGCATTTTCAGGGGCTTAATGTGTATCAACAATAGCCTGCTCAGGCAGCCTCACACTTTATAAAAAGTCCATCACTGTGCTACTAAGAGGCATTTACTTTTTTTTTTTTTTTCTTTAATGATGTTGGAAATGTGCCCTGATTTTCAGTCTTTCCTCCACAGGCAACTACAGCTCCTTCATGCAGAAAGAGATCTTTGAGCAGCCAGAGTCTGTGGTCAACACCATGCGAGGAAGAGTGAACTTTGACAACAATACAGGTTAGAGAGGTGTCTCTCTTTTTCCACTGTGGACCATTAATGCAAAAGCACAGCTTGTAACTGCACCATTTTCCAGCCTGGCCCATTTTATACCTTCACATTTTACACATTCATAACATAAGAACAGCCAAGTTTTTAATAACCTCTAGAAATGCCAGCACTTTTATTCTGCTTGTTTTTTGAGTCACGCATTTTGTTCAAAAATATGGTCAACCACCGACAGTTCAGTTCACCTTCTCTAAAAGAGTAAACACACAAGAACTCAACTTGTAGAATTTTCATTATGTGCATGTCAGATATTGACCTTTCCTTAACACAAAAGCTAAAATCACTATGAATGCTTTTTTCCCGTTTTAGCATTGGCAAATCTGCACAAGTACAGTATATGAACAAAGTTATATCAATTTGGAAACACAGAATGTGCAGAAATATCCTGTCAGCGATTGTTGTGCTGAAACATTCTTTCTCAACACTGTCATGGGAGCGTCATGCTCCATTTTAATGAGGTGGAAAATGACCGAGGAGGATGATGGATTGACTGTTTTGTTTGCTATTCAGTGACGTTGGGTGGACTGAAAGACCACATCAAAGAGATCCAGAGGTGTCGACGGCTCATCCTCATTGCCTGTGGCACCAGCTACCATGCTGGGGTAGCAGTAAGTAACTACCCTTTTATTTTTTTTTAATCAGACCATCATGGAAACATTTCTCTTTCACCATCCATGCTGATTCCAACAAAGACCAGTAGGAAATGTCATGGCTGAATGTGGACACAGGTGTTAGGCTTGTGTGCTGGCACAGTTTTGCTCCCAGCTAGGCTGGCTTGTTTCATGTGATGATGCTGAGCAGCGCTCTGTTTGTCTCCCAGACCCGCCAGGTCCTGGAGGAGCTGACCGAGCTGCCTGTCATGGTGGAACTGGCCAGCGACTTCCTGGACAGGAACACACCCGTCTTCCGAGACGACGTCTGCTTCTTTATCAGCCAGTCAGGTGGGGAGATTGGAGATTGGTGCCATCTGGACTTGATCTAGTACACATTCCCCATTTGTCCCTCACTTTCCATCCCAAAGGGCTTAAACTGCCACTCACACTCTCCCTGGTCGACTTTGCTTCCCTCTTTGTTTGACACCCCTCAAACCTTTGATGTGTACAGTTCTGCCATCCAGTCGAATCTTAAATGTGTAATTTTGGTTCCTTATCTAACGTGCAGTAATGTTGTTCATTTGTTTTTGTGTGCTGTGTCTGCGGTGTGCAGTTTCAGATCTGATCCCTGTGAAGCAAAGGACATTTTTCCACCATTTCACCATTTTATGTCGGCATTCCTTTTGATTCCTCTAGGGGAGACAGCAGACAGCCTCATGGCCCTGCGTTACTGTAAGGAGAGAGGGGCTTTGACTGTGGGCATCACCAACACAGTGGGCAGCTCCATCTCCAGAGAGACAGACTGCGGAGTCCACATCAACGCTGGGCCTGAGATCGGAGTGGCCAGCACCAAGGTGAGCCATCAGCACCATGTTTTAGTTACCTTTTTCATGAGTTTAGCTCATAGACTGATGTCTTAACCGCAGCGCCCATTCTGCACACACTGCACTATACACCCTCCAACTGAAATGATACACTTTCTCCTCAGCATTCCTCCACCTTGGACAGTTTCTAGGGCGGGAAAAATATTTTAGCAGGTTGGAATATCTGGGAAATATCCCTATCCAGAGAGGAATGTTTGTCCTCTGTCACTGGCCAGACTTTGGGCAGGGGAATATCTTCTGTCCACTCTTTAGTGTCTCAGTCGGTCAGATCTCATTAGTGGCACTGGAGATGATTTCTGTGGTCTCATTTTCAAGTTGCTGCCGCAGACTTAATTATCCAAGAGAAATTTTGCGTTGGACTGTGTTCTGCTGTTAGTTATTGTAACAGCCTAAATTTGTACCAGTATCAACGTAATTCATGGAATTTTATTTTTATACTTAGTTTAGAGCAGTTTGACTGCATTTTCTTGCATCATCTCATAAATGATCTCAACCCCAGTGGCACTGAATAAAATGCTGCTGAAAACGTCATTGTGTGACTAGCCCTGCCCTCATGGAAGCTGCCATATTCCTCCTTTCTGATCCCATGGAGAGTTGAAGAAACCTGATATTCTCATCTCCAGTGGTGTAAAGTTGGGGTCCATGGTTTTTTCCCTCGAACGCCATCCCCCCACCTTCCCCTCCACGTGTAGCTAAAAGGCTTTGCCAGACGGGACTCAGAGGAGAGCGAGAGGAGAAAAGCAGCAGAGTGGAGCAGGTTCGTCCCTGGCCCAGCCCTTGGGCTTGGCTCAGTGAGTTTTGTGCTGCTCCAAAGCCCCAGAGCAGAGAGCCTGGAGACCATAGCACGCCTCAGAGACGCCATCATTTACTGCTTGGCTGGCTGGGCCACACACCCACACCCAGCATAACCAAGTGCTGCACAGTCCAGCTCATCAAAACACAGCAGGGAATGTTTTGCGCCCAATTGCTAACTGACGCCAAATCACTCAGTTTGCCTTCTGTTGACTTTGTCGTGTGCTAATTATAGATTTTTTTGCTGTTGTTAATTTGAAAAGACAATTGAGCTCTTTCCATGTTCCTATTATCATCCGCGGGATTTATAAACATGGGACAAGTCTTTGGCAAAGCCAGAGGCAAAAACCATTTGATGCCATCAAAAGCCAAATCCTGTTACTGGTCCAGTGACAGCAAATGTGAGACTGCTTTTGCGAAATAAGTGACAATATCCAGTGAGAACTTACAGCATTACGAGCTTGTTTCTAGTCCACAACTGTTACTGTTGAGAAAAGGTTGTTTATGCTTAAGCTGTGTTTAAGGGTGGTCATCATTGTAGAGTATCAGTTGGCTGGTTCTGCATGAAACAAACTTCATTGTGTTGTATATAGATGGTGACATGAGCACAGAAAAGCACCACAGTTTACTATGTGTATTAAATAAGTTGCCGCAGCTGAGTTGACAGCACAGACTGTCAGAGTTCTGAGGGACTGTGGTTTGTGTGCTGTTAGGGAAAATAAATGTACAAAGGTTTTACAGCCATTTCTTTGGCCCAACATGCTGGCATTTCTGAGTCCAGAGGGTCCCGTGAAATTACTTGGCTTCACTCAAACACTGATTAAATCTCCCAGTTGGGCATGGACACTCTCCAAACGTACCCAGAGATGAAGAGACAGAAAGAGAGTGGGCGATGATGACTTTAAGCTTTGACTCTCCGATGCGTTGATGTTGTGAGTGGTGACATTTCCATAATTAACAGAGAATATGCCTGCTGAGTTGATGCAATGAGCGTTCACCAAGTTTTCCAGGATGTGCACGAGGCCGAGCTGAACTCCATGCAGTCTAATACTGCCTGGCGTGTACTTTAAACCAACCTCTCTGTCCACTTCTCATCTGGTGCACATTAATAGCTGGAGAAAAAAGTTCACTATCAAAACAGGCAGAGGAGAAGCTCAGGCTGCATGAACTCTGCTGAAGTTGAAGTTTGTTGCTTTTGGGTTTCAGTATCTGTCACCCAAGATAGGAAAACTGTCATAGTTTTAGTATATAATGAACACATTTTGGAGATGTGTTTTATATTTATCATACTCAAAGCATAACCGGGAATGTTGGAATATACTGTTGGCAGTTTTCTAGGTGACAACTCACTGTCTAATTTGCACGTTCAGGTCATCTGGTTACTAACGGGGTACAGCTAGCAAAACCACTAGCACCGGTTTTTCTGTATACTAGCTTTAAAAATGTATCAGCTTTACAAATTGTTTGACAAAGGAGACAGTCGAATGTCGAAGGTTGGCAAAACTGTCTAAAAAAGGTGTTTTGATTTGAGTTCAGCCCATGATTTTGATGTAAACAGCGAGTGACTGTGTACTATGTTTCCACCTTATGTATGTAAACATCAGTAATCACATTACCTGTGTTTCTGCTTTGCCTTTCCACAGGCCTACACCAGTCAATTTGTGGCCCTGATCATGTTTGCACTGTTGATGTGTGACGACAGGATTTCCATGCAGCCAAGACGGCGTGAGATCATCCAGGGTCTCAGAGTGCTGCCAGGTAAATCAAACCTCGTGCAGAGATGAGCTCTCTGGTTTCGTCCGGGGAAATCCTGATCACATGTGAGATTAGAATGTATAGTGAAAAGAGAAAATACGTCTAAGGTCTTATTTGTTGGCTGCCAGAGCTTGTTTCAGCTCTGCTGTTTGTCCAAACAATCTGCTTGGAAGAAGAGGCTGATATGTGATGAGAGAGTGATCAGAGGGAGAGAGAGAGAGCAGGGAGAGGGTGAGCTAGCTGTTGGCCTCGGGCCCTGGCATGCTCCTCTGGATCTAAAGCGTATGATGGGGTGTCCCTAATGGTAAACTAATAAGGAATTTGTGGCTGCTTTGCTCAGGCCTCCTCCCTGCTCCACGTTATGTTCCTAACCAGTCCAGCCTCCAGCATTTGTCAACAGCAGTATAATGACAGTATCTGTCAACATCTGTTTAATTTGAAGGAGTAACTTCAGAGAGGCTTCAAGAAGATTAATCGTATTGCACTATTTTACGCATTTGTGTTGCTAAGATGTTCCTCTTATCGTTTTTGTAAGCAGTCATGTCCTCTTTCTGCATGGTTTCCCTCTGATAGATCTGATTAAGGAGGTTCTCAGTTTGGATGATGAGATCCAGAAGTTGGCAGCAGAGCTGTACCAGCAGAAGAGTGTGCTGATCATGGGCAGAGGCTACCACTATGCTACCTGCCTGGAAGGAGCGCTGGTGAGCAAGTCAACCCCTCCGTCTCTTCTCTCTCCCAGCTTCCTGAAGTGATTCATTTCCCCCCGCATCTGAATACCATTAAAAGTTCTCTCGTATTATTTGAGATTTCAATCAGTGGAATATAAAACCTTTTGGCCGCAGTTTTTGCATTTAAGACCCATTAGTGATAAGCCAAGTGTTTCTGGATGGCTATAGAAAAATAATACAAGGCTGCAAAAAGTAATGAGCTTTACTTTTAAAAAATTCCTGCCAAAACCTTAACGATTTCTGTAGTGAGTTAACTTCAAAGTCATTGTCTCTGTCTTCATCTCTCAGCCCACTCTATATGCCTCATAGTAAAAAAGTCCTACATTTTAAGCTGAAAAACATAAGTTCTAGGGTTTATCTCATATCCAGATAAAAGCATTTGTAGTATAGAAGTATTATACATCATTTAATGACATTTATGGGTGTATTTATTTTTATTGTCAAATCTCAACCCTATCTTTTTACCTTTCTTAAAGTAGAGAGAGTCACTGTTTGCCTTTGTAGACTACTGCTGTATCTCAGGTTTTCTTAGATGAGTCCTTTTTTTTTTTAAATGGCTATTAATTCTCTTATCCTCGTAGAAAATCAAGGAGATCACGTACATGCACTCAGAGGGCATCCTGGCAGGAGAGCTGAAGCACGGTCCACTGGCTTTAGTAGACAAGCTCATGCCCGTCATCATGATCATCATGAGAGACCACACCTACATCAAGTGTCAGAACGCCCTGCAGCAAGTTGTGGCCCGCCAGGTAAGAGCTGTACACACACACACACGCACACACGCACACACACACACACACACACACACACACACACCTGAAATAACCCAACAGTACCCACATCAGGTTGAAGGGGCTGTTTAGAGAGTTTATGATAAGATGAGGTATATTGATCTCCCAAGAGAAATCAGATCTTTCTTTTTGCTTTTTCTTACATTTAGTTATTTATTTACTTAATTACTTACTTACTTACTTACTTACTTACTTACTTACTTACTTACTTACTTACTTAGAGTCTCAGATCTACTGTTTACAGTCTCAAAGGGCTTTACAGGTCTACAAATTAACAACAAACAAATCACAACAACACCCCCTGACTTGAAGTTGTAGCACATTGTAGGAAATTGCAGCAGCAAACAATCAGTTCTAGATAAAAATACAATAATCAGTACCTATCGATGATTAAAAGATGTACTGTCACCTAGCAGTTGTTGCCACAATAAGACCAAGACAAGCTAAACATTGATCAGCTGTTGGCTGTCCTAACAAATGTTGGCCTTTTTCTTTGTTTGTTTTGGAAGTATTACAGGAAAATAGTTTGTTTTTAGAAGGTCATTGCTACAAATTTAAGCTATTGAGTTTGATCAGCCACGTTGTTATGATGGTTATATTTGTTTTACTAAAATTACTCGGTCCACTCAGAAATTCCTACTTTGTATCTTTAATTGTGGAGCACTTGGCTGTGCACTTTTTTTTTTTTTTCCTCGCTCTTCCTTTAGCTGGCATGACATCTCCCATGATGTGTTGCAGCTTCCCTGCAATGTGTTATTTGTCCCAGAGCTTTCCATCTGGTTGCTACAATGTCATGCTTCACTTCATAGCTGATGCTGTTGTCATGGTAACCATGTAAACCTGAGTGATGGGCCTTCCAGATTAATTTATTCACTGTGCATTTATTTTTATTCATATGTAGGCCTTGAGCAGCAAACTCTTTCACAGCTCCAGAACTAATTTGTGAAGCCGTGCCAATTTACAGTCTGTAGCTGCTTCATTGATGATTTGGAAACCGGCTTTTCTGTGAACTGTTATGTCTGTCCAAACAAGTTGTATATTTTAGTGGTGCTGTCACTCTGAGCCAGAGCATCTACACTTATCCCTTGACATTTTTTCTGGATAATTTGACAGTTTTACCTACTTGCCCATTCATTCTCTGTGGAGCTCTACATCATGGGGAGGTCAAGTGCCTTTTCTGTTGTTTCTGGTGATGGGAGACGGTGGAATACACTAAATCAGACTGAACCATCCTAGGAAACAGGCATCATGTTACGTAATTTAACCGCAAAGGCCCTATTTTAATTCCACAATCACAATTACCAGCACTAAGCACTGCATCCTTTGGCACAGTCAGTGAAGGCGAATCCAAACTCACTCGCTATTTTTGTTGCTGGGTGTAATGGAATATATAGAGAGGAGCTAATCATGGAATTCATTATGTCAGAGGAATAAATGAATACATCAAGTTGACATTCATTGCATTATTGATTTTTTTTTTCTTAATAAATAAAGTAACAAATGTATTGCACATCAAGTTGGCCAGCTGTACCATCGCCACATTCAGTTCAGCCTCTCTCTGCCTGCTCTCTCTGCCTATCATGTTTTCGCTGAAAAGTCATGTTGGTATCCTGCACAATATCTATAAGTATGTGTCTGTCTGTCTGTCTATAGATATATAGATATATGTAGAAGAATTTGCCAAGGTAACAGGTGAATGCCTCTGGGCTGAGATCAGGGTATTGTTCTTGGGGTTCTAATCACAATGACTTAATTTTTATCAAAATATAGAGCAAAATCTCCCCTTGCACGCCCTCACTTAAATAATCCCCCATTTGAGCCTGGCACCTCTCCCACCGCTGCCCCAATCCCAGTGCGTGAAAATACCACATGAGCCAGCAAAGCTCCAGGTCACCAAAATGCCAAAATTCATCATTAGTGCTGCATGCAACAGTCTTTGCACACCCTCAAAAAGTCTAAAAGTCTAAAATTCAGTGATATTTCCCTCTCAGATTAAGGACTTTAAACAATAAACATTGGGTGATCAAAGCACAGCTTGCATGTTAGCTTTAATTTCACAGCCCTCTGATATTCTTCCCACACCTCTGATCCATTCATCTCAGTAAATACAAGGGAGGGGTTGTTTCCGCGTGACATCATTGCCGTTGGTAATGTGCTGCAGATGTGGACTTTGGAGGTGTGAAATCAAGCTGGAGAAAAAAGCAGGTATTTTTCAGGGAGAGAGCCCAAAGTGTCGGATTGAGCTTTATGAGACCCAGATCCAGGTTTAGAAGAGGGGGACAGACGCTGTCCTAGAAATCTAAAGTCATTTGTTTGGTTTACAGGGCCGCCCCATCGTGATCTGCGACAAAGATGATTACGAGACCATCAAGAACTCGAGCCGCACCATCAAAGTGCCTCACTGCGTGGACTGCCTCCAGGGCATCCTGAGCGTCATCCCACTGCAGCTGCTGTCCTTCCACCTGGCCGTCCTGCGAGGCTACGACGTGAGTACTCACCACTCGAGGCTCAAAAGGATTATTCAGTCATTCTTTATACTTTATATACTTTATAATTATTACTCTCTGGTTGGGTACACACATATGCATAATAATATTTTACTGCATTTTGCTGCAAAGTCACTAAGTGCAGTGGGCATTGCAAATAAATTATGTAAGCATTTCCAAGACTCAGCTTTATTTATTGTGGAAAATGCAAATTATAATATAAGAGGATGCACTGAATGTACAAATATTATGCACTCTTGCTCTTTTCATGAAGGACACTGATGAGGTGAAATCATGTTAATGATCACTTACTGATTTCCCTTACTGAATCAAAAAGGAAATTAGATGAAGATAGAGAAGGATTTTTAAACCTCAGGAATATGTCCCTAATACTGTGTTTTATTTATGTTTCAGTGTAATTAATTATCCCTCAAGCACTGCAAAAATGCAAAATCTTACCAAGATTATTTGTCTTATTTCAAGTCAAAAATGTCTTATTTCTAGTTAAAATATCTCATTACACTTAGAATAAGACATGATCACCTCAGAAGTAACTTGTTTTTAGACAATGTTCACTTGTTTCAAGTGAAATTCACTGGAAACAAGTGAAAACTGTCTAAAAACAAGTTAATTGGCAAAATTTGCCAGTGGAAAAAGTGAAAATTCACTTGAAATAAGTGAAAATTAGCTTGAAACAAGAAACAAATTTTGCCAATGAAACTGTTAGCCTCGGTTCTTTTGTTGAAAGCCTAAGAACAGACCGGAGTCAGCCTTCTCTTTTCTGATGCAATATTTATTATGGTCACATGTAAAGCAAGGCAGC
>OMLB01054875.1:0-16412 GCA_900302555.1 Myripristis jacobus
GAGGTCCCATGCGGTACAGCAACTACCTTGGCACTGACGGACTCCCGTACCCCCCCATCGGCCAGCCCAGCCTGCTTCCAGTCTCCTTGCCTTACCCTCCATCGCCACAGGGAGGGTTGAAGGAGCGAACCCCCAACATGTCACCACCCCGCGGTGCTCCAGCCACCCCGGAGCTCTCCCCTCTTCCAAAGCCCAGCAGCCAAAATCAGACGCCTCAGCATTCTCCATCTGGCTGCGAGGAGGCCATGAACCTCAGCCTGGCTACAACCAAAAGCAGCTTATCAGCGCCGCGCAACGGCCCTGGTTACAAATCCCTCCCCTACCCACTAAAAAAGCAGAATGGGAAGATCAAGTATGAATGTAACATCTGCCTCAAGACTTTCGGACAGCTGTCTAATCTCAAGGTGAGGGGTCAGAGTCTTAGTGGGATGAAATAATCTCACTTCTTTCCAACTTGTTGCTGGAATTGCATTTTCTTGAATCAAATGTCAAAAAAATCCTGAAACAAATGAAACTGAACTGTAAACCAGTGGAGGTTATCTAAGATTTTAAAACTGAATGAGACTTAATCAGTTGTTAAGATGGAGTACGACTCATCCCTGCTTTCACTGGCATTGATGCTTATCTTATGTCTTTTTGTTTGGTCTGTGCAATTGTAGGTCCACCTGCGAGTGCACAGTGGAGAGAGGCCGTTTCAGTGTAACCTGTGTAAGAAGAGCTTTACCCAGCTGGCTCACCTCCAAAAACACCACCTGGTCCACACGGGGGAGAAACCACACGAATGCCAGGTGAGCTGAAAATAATAACCTGTGTGCATGTGATTTGTTTTCTCTTTACGAGCCTCTTCCAGTGTTAACCACACATTCACACTGGCATGTGCGTAAATCACAAAGAGAAATCAAGAGAGAGCGAGAAAGGAAAGGAGACAAGAAAATGCGAGAGATATGTATGAAGACTCTTTACACGTATGAATGCTCCTCTCACGCACACATGCCATTCTGGTAATTCAGGGTGTCTGTTGCACTTTCATTAAGCCACTACCCAGCTTGTGATGTATAGGAATCCGTGCTTTTGTTTGCCACTACAACTATGTGGGCGTGGTCGCTGTTTTTTTCGCTTCTTGGTCTTGTTATTCTTGTGTTGTAATTTACCAGATGAATAAAAACTGGTCTCAGATAAAGCCCTGTTGACGTAAAAAGAAAGAAAGCAGTACCTCCTTTTTGTCTGACAACAACATTTTTTTTCCAGTGGGCTGGAAGAACCCGGTCAACACTGATACTCTGTTATTATAATGAAATCAAGATGACATAACACTGCAATACCAAATCCTTCCAACAGTATCCCCCACAACAATCCTTTCAGTCTACTGTTTTTTTAAAAGAATAGTTCACATATGTTGAAAATTTTAGAATTGTTTTAGTGATTTACAGGGCAGCAGTGATGCTATCTTCCTAATAGCAGGGCACCCCATTGCTATCTATTAGATCCAGATTCAGATTCAGAAAGCTTTATTGTCTGTTGTAACAGAAAATTTTCTTTGACGTGGCTCAACATATAAAAACAGTAGACAATACACTGACTAGAAATGACCTCCTGTTATTGGACAGATATCCGTCTGGTTAGCTATCTTTAAAACAAAACCATCTCAATCCACTCACATTTAACAGCACTTTTACAAATGTCAGCCATATGATTACTGAGTACAATAGGACAATATTTTTGCTGATATTAGTGATTACCATTGTACTGTGGCAGTATTCCAAAGTGTTATGCTGCCTTGAATGAGCAGAAAATAAGACCAATTTGGGTTCCCGCTTTCAAAATAAAGGTATAATAGTAATTATTTTAACTGTAAAGGCTGCATATTTGCTGTGCAGAATACAAACAAAGAGAGACTACACAGGAAACAGAAAAGGTCACCTTTCATTACAATAGTCAGTGCATGTCAAAACATGTCAAAATCCTCACTTCATAGCTCACATTAATAGAGGCTTTAACTTTTCATCCTACGCTTTCCAGGTGTGCCATAAGCGGTTCAGCAGCACCAGCAACTTGAAGACCCACCTGCGCCTCCATTCTGGGGAGAAGCCTTACCAGTGTAAGCTGTGCAACACCAAGTTCACCCAGTACATTCACCTGAAACTGCACCGCCGCCTTCACAGCACCCGCGACCATCCCTACCGCTGCCAGCTGTGTGCTCAGGCCTTCGTCCACCGCTTCTCCCTGCGCACCCACCAGCGCAGCTGCTGCCCGGCTAACTCCAGCGCTCCTGTCAACGTGCACATGAAAGAGATGGTGGAGCAGTTTGATGCCAGCCAAGAGGCGGATGCACTCACAGAGGCAGCGTCTCCAGCACAGGTGGAGGCAGCTGTAGAGCGCTGGGTGGCTCGTAAGTTGGAGGGGTGCGAGGGGAAGGAGGACCAGAAGGAAGCAACCCTGCTGCTTAAGGCTCTGACGGCAGCCATTAACACCCCAGCGATGCCTGTGGCCCAATCAGCTGCACCGACATCGCACCACAGCCCTCAGCTGGCCTATCAGGAGAGGGCTAGTGTGGTTCATCTCTACAAACGGCCAGTGGTGAAGTCAGAAGGACAGTGAGGAGGAGGTGAAAGTTCATATAAAGCAAAGGGACAGAAGGACATTGTTGAAATCTGCATACAGTAGGTGTGCAGCCAACAATAAAAAACAAGAAACGTCGCCAAATAAAACTCCAATGAGCGCAGCACCAAAAGAAGAGCATTCCAAAGACTGGTCAAGGGTATTCAGTGATTGCACTTCCACCCATAACTCTGTTCAATTTAAAAGAGAGAAAAGAGAGAGGGTGTTTTTTGAAGCTGTGAAATACTTACAAATGTCACTCAGGTAGCCAAGTGTTTGTTTTTTTGTGCTTTAATTTATTTCTTTTATTGGAGACCTTGAGTCATCTATATTTATTTAGCTGAATAATTTGTTCTGTTAGTGTTTTTCACACAAATGTTGACATTCCCATGGAGACTGGGTGTCCTAGGAAAACCACAAAAGCAATTGGAAAGACTGCATGCAACAACAGTATCGTCTTAACTTGTGGCTGAAACGTCACTCGTCCCTTGCACCAGTGGTTATCTATGGTGAAACTTTGTGTGAGTGTGTGTTAGAACTTGCGTGTGTATGTGTTAAAGTGGGAATGAACGAGGTGCGTTCCTGACAATCTGATACTTCAGTTTTGCTTTTTGCAATATTCTTTGTGATAAAAAAGGGAAAGATCAGGTATCTTGACACAGTGTATAATCATTTGCCAAAATATAAAGGGGGCATATTACTTTGTCTAGCAATTTTTTTTTTTTTGATAATTTATTTTATAAGACAATCTAATGTAAAAAGAGAGGAAAGGGACCCAGATTCCATGAAAGCTTAAACACCTTTTACTCTGATTGCCCAGCAATTTCTGAGGAGTTTCTGGGATGTAGACAGGTATCAAAGAATTAAAGACACGCTCTGCTGATCAGAAGCCAGTGCTACTAAAAATATACGTGCTGTAGATTCAGTGTGATCACATTATCACAACAACACTCCAGTAAAATGTACATGACATCCTCAGACACATTATGCTCTCTTTTATTAGGCTATTTCCATTGCGTTTGTGTTGAAACTTCCTCCTGAGGGACTAGGTATATTGCTGTGTAGCTTTCTGCTGGATTCAAATGTTTCAGCGCTATTTCTTACATACAAGGCTTTACTGTTAATGCTAGTCATCACAAGCTTCATCCAAATATTAATTCAGCTATATCAGCTACAGCCAGGTAGGGTAAATAGACTTTGTTACTGCTAAAATACTGCTGTATTGTGCACTCAGGTGACTGGCTTTAGATTTATGTTTTCTGATTGTGACTATGTGTATATCGGTATTTTATATCTGACATAAGACAAAAATTTTCTAAATTATTACTTTCTTGTTTCTTCGCACTGGAAAAAAATGAGCTAAATCCATTGCTTGGATGTTACTGAAAACCAGAATGCAAGAACTATGTTTCAACAATTTACTACTGAGTATTTCTTATATCAAATTTGTAGTGCTTTTTTGTACAGTATGTTTGTCTATGTAGTTTATTTTTGGACACAGGCTATGAGATGTTAATAATTTATATGTGAGAGACTATTTTGATGATACTTTTATATTTACATGATGTAGCATATTAAACTTATTGTTTCTTTACACTTGCTGTGTGTGTCTAAATTCCTGTTTTCGCTCCATGATCAAGCACTTGTGTGGTTTCATTCCGGTGTAGGACTAATTTGTACCAATAATGGAAAAAATACTGCAGTAGTTAGGTTTCTGTACAAGAACACTATAGGTAAAAGCGCGCTGACATGTTATTGAGGTCATGTAGACGGGAACACAAGCCGGTACGCCCCCACAACATCTCGCTAGCACTCCCACTCTGTTGCTGGTGAGCAAACCTTAGAAAGTCCCACGCCGCAGCCCCCTCATTAGGGCTCTTCTTCACTCTCTCTTTCCTAGAAAACACAGGAAACGAAATTGGTCACAAGTGAAACTCAGGACCTAAAAAAAGAGAAAGAAAGAGATAATACTACTTATCGTCTTCTTTGTGTGACAAAGTAACTGTTCATAGCAGCCGATCTTCCTGTTTTGTATTCTGTCATTGTTATTTGTCAGATCTGACTGTGCAGAGTTCATAAGGGACAGTGATGAAAAAATACATGAACTGATCCACGCTGAGGACGTGTCATAGGGTGTTTCTGAAAAGCAGCACTATTCAGAAGGTGCAAATGATTTTACTATCTAGTTCAGGGGTGTCCAATCATGTGCCATGACGGGCCAAGAGGCTGCAGGTTTTCATTCCAATCAGGTGATTTCACTGATTAGTTCCTCCTTTCTGATACAAGGTGAGGTGATCAGTGAAATCACCTGGTGGAGCTCTTGGTTGGAATGAAAACCTGCAGCCTCTTTGCCCTCCATGGCACATGATTGGACACACCTGATCCAGTTAAACCAGAGACTTGTGAAAACAGGGGTAGACTGTGCTCTTTGGCGCCATCTTTGAAACACTACCTGGCAGTAGGCGACCACAAGACCAGACCCCTCTCTGTTTGGATAGTGAACCGTCTACACCTAACATTTTGGCATTTGTGTTATCATTTACACTCATCATTTTAGGGGCATTATCAAACTGCATACAACAGGAGAGATAACACTAATCAATAAAATTTGTTCTTTAGGTTGTAGTGCCACAGAAAACAATACAGAGCATGTGTACAACGAGCAAAGGCTACAACCCCAGGAATCAGCCGTCTGCAGCCAGCCAGTTTCATGGTGCTGAGAGGGCCAGTCATCACTGACTTGTCTGGGCTTGTCTGGTCTTGTCTGGGCTGGGACAGTTGCCATTAAACTGCTGCACCCATCTTTTATGTTCTGTTGTAAGTACCAAAGTCTGGCAGCTGCCTAAAAATAAATGTAATTGACTGATAACATCGTCTATGTCAAACTATCTTTAGTATTTCAAATTTTCCCAGACTTTGCTTTTTACCCTACATTTTCTCAGAAAGAAATTTGGATAAGTGGAAAACTTACATGTCAAAGTAGAAACTCTATTCAATATGTAATTTAGTGAGCATAAATTTCAATGACTTGTTGGGTCGGCTAGGCTGACGAGCTAACATAAATAAATTATTCAATTTTGGACCAATCAACTAGAGAGCTGCCCTGGAAACCATAAACCCTCAAAGTCTTTTTTTTTTCTGTTCGCATTTCCACCGCTGGGAATGCTGAAGTGGTGTAAGCCGATGGTTAGCTGTTAGCAAAAAGTTTTAGATTTCGTTTTGACAAGTAAAAATGGTGTTGTATTTCCTCCGTCACATATAGGCTCAGTAAAGCCTGGACTTTCGGTCGAGACATCAAATGGCTAACGTTAACTGAGCTATTGTTTACACAGGTTTTTTAAAAATGGCAGTTGCCAGTGCTTTATTGGTTTGTGCATTTGACGATTCCACGTACACTTTCTTCACTCATGGTTCCTTTTGTGCCTGGAGAGCTCTTAGCTCAGGACGTTCCTTGAAACAGCCTTCTAAGAATTGTGATGGTTCCCAGTTCCTGCAGCGTGGACGCAGTAGAAAGGGGGTAGTTCCTCCAGCTGTTCTCAGAACTTTGAAGAAGTTCCTCTGGTCTGAAAGTGCTCATGTTCACAGGGCCTTACACAGTCAGAAAAACCTTTTTTGCATTGAACATTGACTCAACCATTGTGATCACCTTTGTCCCCAGAACTGCTCTGCATTTTTGTCTAACTAACTAAAGCATACATTTGCATTCCAGCCATGGCAAAAATGCCTCTGATTTGCTCAAGGTAGCTGCATTATGATGGGTTACGGGCACAAAGAGCATATCTGCATGGAGATGAAACCCCAAAGGTTGACTCTCACAAGATAGTTGTCCTCCCCTGAAATTCACCCACACTTTCAATCAGCATGAACTATAGCAAAGTTACTGTAAGCATGGTCTGTTAGAGTTACAGTAACTCTTGTTCTCTCTCTCCATCTCTCTCTGTCTCTCTCTCTTTTAACCACTGTTGTTTGCTGCGTATCTATGACTCCTCATTCTGTAGCATTTTTTTCTCCTTGTGAGGGGGAGAACCCCACAGCAGACACCCACACACCACTGACCAGAACAGTAACACCTCACATCCTCCTATCTGCTCATCTGTCAAACTGCAATGGTAACAGGAAATCCCTTTCTCTGACGCTGCCAGGTACCTCAGGTCACATGTGATGCATACAGAGATGTGGTTTACTTACTTTGCAGTTTTACAACAGAAGCTCTAGAAACCACAGTGTACCTGCCTGCTTTCCTGCTAAAAAGAATAGAATAGAATAGAATAGAATAGAATAGAATAAAGCAAAATAGAATAGCTGTTTTATATCATCAGCAAAAATAAGTAAAGCAGCCGATATGTACACAAAAAAGTTAGAAACAATGAACCTTTTGTGTTCATCTTTGTTTGGCATGGAGAGGCAACTGGACTAGTCTGGAACGGGATCTGATTTAATTAAATTGAGCAAAACTCAACTGAACAATAACACAACACTCCTGCGTATATAGGCAAACGTTTTACATTTTCTCAATTTGTTATTTCTGTAGTTAATGTTGTAATGTTATTGTAGGATTAATGCACATCTTGACGTATGATGCACCTAATGCACATTCTTTACAGATTCCTAATGCACATATTTTTATGTTTCATTTTGTATTTCTTGTAATTTCACTTATGTTTAGGTATATATTCTCTTGAGAATTTGAGCAACTGCATCTGACCCATTTTCTCCTCGGGGCTCAGTAAAGTATTTCCGCTTCTGATTCTGATTCTGAGGAAAAACAACTATAGACCACACTAAAGTGTAGCATGTGAAAAAAGTAGTCCCATTACCACTGAGATGACGGATATGTTATGGCTGGCAGGATTGTTGGTTGCTAGGTTGAGAGGATGGGGCTCACACGGGCGACATCCTGTTTGCATTTGCTTTTTGTTTGACTTCTCTCAACACTTGTTCTTTGGAAACCAGTTACCCAAATTGCCCGCTGATGCCGGTCAGCTCTAACTGTCTCAAGTCATGCAGTCCCTTAGAATCACAACAGGAAATCCTTTTTTCTGGTCATGCTGATCGACTGACATAGGCAAAAGTGAAAGAGAAAATAAGACCAAACCGATGTTAGATTGCAACACACTTTGTCAGAATTGTTTGAACATGGTTCCAGCTCATTTCAGAGGCAGTTCAGTGAATTCAGTGCTTGGCTCACTCACAAAGCTAACTCGTAGCTGTTATCAATAGTTTGATTCATTCTCAGTTCACAGGAAAAACATCACTTTTGATAAGTTCATTAACGCATCATTGCCTCTTGGACAGATCTGTTCATCTACACTGCCCTCCACAAGGAAATAAGTTTCACTGTAATTACACTGAACTCTTCAAGGGAACTGGTTTAGAGTTCATCACAATTCATTGCACCTACTGCATTCAAGTGTTAGTTTTATCTTCTATCTTATAGCTTGATCTAACGCCAAAGATTGCAATTTTATAAAAGTTCACAGTTTGATTTGATTGTCATTATATCTTTTGCATGGGAGAAAGGCTTTAAAACAGCAAAAGTGCATTAAGCTGCGGGGGGTGTAAGGAGGTGAAACAGTAGCATAGCCCTGAACCAACCATGTTCATCAACATTTTCCCTCATTACCATCCTGATGATGTGTGAACATGTCTGCTCCCATCGCAGGGGGGTATCCACCTTAAAACAAACACAAATTTATATGTCTGTGATGCTTAAAAGATCCTACTGAATTTGCACTCCTGACCTTTAAAATAGTACTTTCCAAACTAAATATAGCCAGCTTTTGAGGATGACCAATGTGACCACAGTTCTTGGTAATCCTTGAGCCTCGCTTGATATTTTTGCACTGAAAGGCCCAATTCAGTATTGTAATGAAGAGATACTTCATTACAGTCAAGTATAAATAACAAAGATTTGTAACAGTTTAACATTTTGCATGTGGTTCTGAGTCTGGGGACTGCCCATTTGTCCAAAGGTTGAAATGCAAATATTCCAAAAAACACCAGCTTGGGAAATTTGGTTAAGTTTTAGCAGGGATTTGGATGCAGGGTGTATACAGTTCTCGACAGAGATACAAAACTCCTATTGCAGGCCCATTGCATTTTTAGAGCAATGGGCCTTGGGAGCAATGGGCATTTGTTTTTCAGACTACTGGGCTTTTTAATGTATTGACCAGTCAAAACTGAGGGGCACAAACTAAATATGAGTGGGCAATGTCAGCTTTTGCACTGTGGTGGGGCTGCCCAAAATGGCCACTATAAAATAGGTCTATTTCTTAAGGATAAATGCTCGTATTTATAACTTTATGAGGTGTTTATGGGACCCTTGTTAACTCGGGGCCCAAGGCACTTGCCGGACTTTGCCACTGGGAAAGACATTCTGCTAAAACATAACCCTCTCTCTCGTTCTCTCTCTTTTCTGTGAAAAGGGAGGGAGACCTGGCTAAGATAACACACCATGTACAGTTTCCTAAAAAATAGCATTCCTCAGTTACATGCACTTTTAACATGGCTTTGAACTCTGAGATCAGCTTATGAAGATGTAGCATGCTTTGAAAATTATTCCAAGTCCCGTGAGCAAAGTAGGAGAATGTTATTGAACTGGATGTGCTAGAAGAGACTTTTACTTTCTTCTTCAGTGATAGGGAAAGATTAAAAGGTTGGAGACAACATAACATACTCCAAACACTCATATGGACTTGATGTCTTCCCATGATCTCATCCATCATTCTATTATTATGGTTCACTTATTTATCTTTCATTTCTAGCTTGATCAGTGTTTTTCTTTCTGTTGTCATTCCTTAGTCACCATATGCACCAACAAGGGTGTGGGTTGCGGAGCAATAACACAAGGGTGTGATGTTTGAATGATCAGCTAAATGGATCCAAAGGTATAACATATACAAACAGAAACCATGCTTCATAGCTGACATCATCCCATTTAGTGAGGTCACACCAGTAATATCAAGGTCCAAAGTTTAATGCACTAATTAAAAGTTTCTCTCCAAAGAATTTCATTCCACAGTAACACCTGTTAAAAAAAACAACGTACTCAATGAGTGACATCCCAAATTCAAAAAACATTAACTGTATTAATGAAACAACAGGTCACTTTAGTCTGGTTACATTGTTTCACTTTACACACTGCATTATATCTATTTTTTGCAAGGTACTGATGCCCTTTGTTGATTATTTCTCATGGAAATGGATATGTGAACATAGATTATGAAATTAACAATTCGGATGTTTCAAATGTAACAAGAGGCAAAGGTAAATCAACCAATCTTTTATGAAGTTCATTGGGAGGGGAAAAAAGAGGAGAGCTATTTCAGTTTGAGTCCTTACCATGTTAATATACATATATACATATATACATATATACATATATACACACACACACACATATATATATATATATACTGGCACGCTGATTTGCCTTGTTCTGCCTTGTTTCAGCATATTCATACTTGTGTCCAGAAAAATCCCTTTAACAAGTGAAACTGCTTTCGACACTAGTGGCACTGTCTCATCCCACTGGCAGATTTTGTTTCTCTTGTTTTACAAAAACAAGACTGTGTGAATATGGGGAATAATGACTTGTTATTTTTTATTTATTTATTTTATTTCATTTTTTTCTTTGTGACCAATGTCTTCATTCTTCCAAGGCAGAGGCTGCACAGGCCTGTAGCAGAATGAACAGCCCGAGTTGGTTGTCTTTTGCTGGATTGAAAGGAGCTGCTGGCGCCGCCTGCTGATGCAGAATGAGTATCTTGAAACTAATTTGTAGGTACTTGTATGAACTTCCAAACCAAAGTAGCTTTTCGCCCCCGTGTGTCCATTGTGTGCAGGCACAAGGTTGCAAACTGAACGGTGACCACTTGATGTCGCCATTTACTCACTGACCTGCATTTCTCCTGCCTCCAGGTGTCTGGACGAACCTCATCATGCAAACACCTCAGGCTCCAGATCTGTTAATGGTTAATTGTTCTGAGTAGAATTAAATTCCAGTTAAGCTATCTGTCAAATCTTTAAGATGCCTGGGTCATGAGTAATTTGAATTCATTATCAGTTTCCCAGTTGGCAAATTGGGTCGTTGGAGAGTCATAGGGAAATGAGAAATAGTTTAATAACCCCCCTTCCCCCACCAACAATATAAATAATGGTTTATGTATAGTGTGCATTGTATTGCACATTAGTTTCTTTTTCAACTACTACTACTTTTTCTACTAGTTCAATTTGACCATTCCAACAAATCAGAGGTCAGAACATATTTTGAATGCTTATGTGATGGCTGCAGATCAGGTTGATGGACCCAAGACGTGTCCCAGTCCATCAGGAGGCTGGGGGCTGATGCTGCTGGAGGGGGCGTGTCGCCGGCTGCTCGCCCCACCTGAGCGCTGCCTGCCGCACACAAAATGAGGCGACAGGAGCAGCTGTCCTCTGACTGTCAACAGGTCCCATACGAGTGGTGTCACCGCTGCACTGTCTCTCAGATGAGCTTTTAATGACAGGATTATTATCATCGGTAGAGCTGGTGTGACACGGTCCGAGAAAGACGCCCAGCCTCCGCCCTGCTCGACCTTTTGTGCGTGAAATCAACCCACAGCATTAGTAGAGATGGCGAAGAAGACCTCACCCAAAAAGACTCTGAGAAGTTTGTTCACCAAGAGCGAAGCCAGCTTCAGCGAATCACCGGAGAAGGACAAGGATGAAGACAAAAAAGGGGGAGAGAAGAAGAAGTCGAAATTCTTCAAATTCAAGATAAAGTCAAAGGGTGCGTCTGAACCCGAGAAGCCAGCCAGTGAAAGTCAGAGCCTGGTCAGGTATGTGTGTGTGTCATGTTTTGGCATTGATAAGCTGTCACGTTAAGAGCAACAACAATGAGGCAAAGTGACCTAATGTAGAAGCTGCACAGAATTTACTGATCAGCTGCAAAGTTATTTCTGCAACAAACTTACTGCACATTTGTTGCACCTGTCATTTAGATAGAGGCTAGAGAATATGCATGTTGGCTGATTTCTGTTTACTGCTGTTTTTAAGTTTCTAAAAAGAACAAAATCGACATTACAGTACTGACGACAGACTAACTTGCCCCAGGACTGTATGATCTTGTGTGACCTCTCACTTGCTGTGAAACCTTTGGGCGACTAAACTGCAGGGTAAGACTCGATGTTCAAGTCTGCTGCTCATGCTAATAATTTAAGAGGTCCCAATGCAGAATGCAGCATGCAACCATTTGGTAACCTCCATAAACCTTTTTATTTCCAGCACCCTACCAAATCCATTCACCAAGATTCTTTGTTTCCTGGTAAATGATCCAATTGATGCCATTTAGGTAGCCCAGAGCAAAATGTTTTTGTGAAGACAGAATGCGTTGAATAGGGGAGTGCGAAAACCATGGGAGGGACACCCATTATTTCAGAAATGATGTAATTGTGCTAAAGAGAAAAAATGAGATTGTTGTGAAATCAAACTATTCTTCCTTTCTCTGCAAAAGCGCCGCAGATTCCCCCCAGGCTCCTGCACCACAGAGCACCACATGACAGAGTAGCCTATGATCATTTCAAATGGAGCATATTTTGACAAAAGAATAAGAAAATCTATGTGTCATTATGCAAGGGACCAAGCAAAATCAGGTAGCTGGTCCACCTGGAGGGTATTCCACAAACAGTGGAAAATATCACGCACTATTGTGGTGATAGTAAGTTGAATCTGTTAAAGAAAATGTGAAGGTTTGGGAATATGATTCACTCATCCATGTTATTTATTGCTCATAACAAATGCAATTTCATAAGATATTTTGTGACACTGTGCTGACTACTAAGTGCACAGTGCTTTTCAAAATACTGTACAAAGTTGGTTCTGAAGTTTTAATGGACCGACTGCTCAAAATAATTTAGTGCTTTAGTTTCACAATCACTGGATTGACCATATTCTGCTGCAGCATCACAAGCTGACACCATGTCATAGTTCACTTTCAATACTTTGAACGGTTACACAGGAAAAATTGATAGTGACATGTAACACATGCAACCATTAAATTTTCTTGCCTAGTAGCTGAGGTAGACAAAGGCCTGCCTAAGCTGATGTCTAGATAATAATGGTGCATCGCCTGAGCCTGTGGTGTATAACACTCGACATCTTGTAGACACCATTGCTGAGATGAAATAAATATTTCCATTTGTCTCTGAGCGATGTCACGCATGTACGAGATGCAAACACTGTCCTCAGGGATTGTGACATAAGTTCAAGTTGAACTGTTAAACACCATGTTGTAGTAGCAGTAAGGTTTACTCAGAAATAAAACCCAACAGACGATTTAATCCCTCCACAACGTATCCTGCAGGATGAGCGTGTATAAACAGGTGAGGCAGTCACATGGCAGGACAATCAAATCATGTGGCTGTTGTGATCGCAGTGCACACGGTCGGACAGCTTGCACTGGCTGAGTAAATAAACTATACACGACTGTCACGCCTTCGTGTCTAGATAAACAAGAGCAGCACAACTTATTGTGGAACTGCAGGGGCCTTCTGTGCACAAAGGGGTTATACAAGGGCAAGGTCTGACTGGCTACAAAAGAGTCACATTTTTATTACTTCTTAACATTTGAACAAGAGAGCTATGACAAGATATTACCCTCAAGGATGCATTACAAAGCATGTTCTCACTCAAGTATGAAACAATAACATGAAGCAACATTTGAGCTCTCTGCGCATAGGTATTTTCAGAACAATGGTATACTCAGTTACAGGTGTATTAAAATGTAGCAGGGCGGTGGCAGAGATATTTCGATATTCACAGTGTTTTGAGGTGTGTGTTTCGCAGTGTTGACATTGCAGACCAGTAAAATCCGGTCCTAGGCTAAATCTGTTTTGGTTCTTAGTCAAGGATTTACTGGAGTTTACAGTAGTTTTAATCCATGTTCAGAATTTTATCTTTCAAGGGCTTGTAGGTTTCACTGTCTGGGGAAGGAGGTCAGCTTGTGTTTTGACTCCATAGTAGCTCATACTGTTGTAGCTGATGTCCAATGAACTGGCCTTAATGTAGAGTTCAAAGTGAAACCACATAAAAGGATCGATTCCATGTGGTGAGTTGCTGGAATGGTATGGTGTCAATCAGTGTATCACTGTGCACCTTTTTATGAAATTAAGGAGCTGCTAGTTGGCCATTATGCCCCAAGTGAATTTAGTTCCAGACCCTGTCAAAACACAGCAATGCAGATCCAAACTGTTTTGGCATGTGTTTTGGCTCGTAGACAATGTCTATAAATTACCTAAGTGACAGTGTTAAGGCAGGCAGAGCAGTGTTGTGAAGGGAATAGCTTGACTCCAGTATAATGTAATTGCACTGTGGTTTCCAGCTTTGAAGGATCAGGTCTGCCAGTCACTTGGATTATTCTAAACCGCATTGCAAATTTGCTCTGCAAAAAACAACACTTCATGCATCCCCTTTGAGGCACAGTTTTTAAACCCGTTCACCGACTCAAGCACAAAGTGTGGCTGCAAGAGAGAGGAGCGTTTCATTCCCACAGACTGAGACACTGTGACACTGAGATTCACACTGTTTGCCCAAATGAAACTGGTGTTGGACATGGACTCTTTTCTGTCCAGTATAAAACTGTCTTAAAAATACAGTGAACAGGCATTCTGTCCAGAGAAGCTGGACTCATTAACATTAGTTTTTTCTGCCTTTATTGTCTGCTTGATATAAAACAGGAATAGACAACCATATGCCATTGACAGCCAGGAGTAAGTCATTTTTTATTCAAATCAAAGACTGCAACACATAGTTTCAAATAGAATTAAATAAATTTTAAAATAGAAAGCTACCTCTTGCTGTCATTTATAGCCATAAATATGAAGCTGCAGCAGGTTTAAAGTATTCAAAGAAAAACTGAAACCTACTCTAGAACCACTGCTGGACCAAATTCACTCCAAACAAAATAATGTATAATACTGCACAAGTAACAACTTGTCAACTTGTTTTTTCCGCTGATCAAACACAACTTGCTATCTGCTGTAGTTTCATGGGCTCCCCTCATGAATTAACAGAGGTGCAACAGAGAAACCTGTCCTTCCACATGCCTATTGCATTGCAATGAACCTATCAATCCATTAAACGCACGTATTCTTTATTGTCCCTAGAGAGGCAGCAGCAGTCATATGGGATAACAACGTCTGACTCAAAGTTGCAGTTCAGACATCTGTAAACTGTAAACTGCTTGTTGCACAGTTCATGCCTTCAAATAATGATATCTTTTAGCATGCACTCACATAACTTGAAACTTGCCTTCCGTACAAGATTACTGAAGCTGATAGGCAGGCTGTGTAAGTTCTGAGATATTGATTATATCTTGATTGGATCTTTCGCATGTGTCAGGAAGAAATATCTCTGTGATGCGTTGTCTGAAAGCGGTTTACTTCATTGTCTGGCTTCTCAGAGGAATGTGCATCTTACCTGTGAATACCAGCAATTTCTTAAAACGGAGGCTGGAGGGCATAAGCAGGTTTAGTTTTTCAAAGAGCTGGATGCAGTAAAGCTGAAGATTTCTTTGCCATTGTAAATTCAGTGGTGAATAGAGACTATTATGGTACTGTTATACAGTTAATGTCTCTATTTGTGGCCCGGTCAATCTGTTGCCCATGGTTAGGTAAAGCTACTGATTCCAGAAATTTTTAGAATATTCACCTAGCAATATAGAGTTGAGCAGCTACCATTCCTTATCGAATGCATGTACAACTTCTATCTCACAGTGTTTACTTGTTTGCATGTACGGTTTGACTTTGCCTTACCTGTCACAGTGGCACAGTGTCATCATTTCAATCAATCACTCATCATTTCACGTTGAACTCTCACTCATTTTTTGCATGTCCTAGCGTGCACATGTCTGTGAGGGTTCAACGCTCAGGAACAGTCAGTCTCCATTTGTTACCCTGAGGATCCGTTGTCTCAGATGTCACACAGGCAGCATTTTTTGGGGGGGAAAGCTGTGATTCTCAACAAAGAATAAAAAATGTGTTACCTGAGTCTGATTTGTTGCAGAGTACATGCACACCTGTTCTTTGGCCATGTTTGAAAATGGAAGTACTGCAAGCAAGTGATGATGACTATAAGCTGTGTTTGAGTGCAAGAATGTGTGCTGAGCAGTGAAGATAGTGAAACTTTTACTTTTTGGTCATCTGGGCAACTTTTGTGAGAAACACGTTGCAGGAGTGACAATGCGGGAGTGACAAGGTTTTATTTGTCTTCCAAGGTCACAGTCAAAGTTTACATGATGCACTAGTGCCTTAAAGCAAACTATGATTGAAATCATAGTTTCGAGAACCATGTCTCTGTGAACCAGCACTTATTTCCCCTTTTATTTGACGTCTCTGATGAGCATTAGGACTCCTTAATGAAACGATGAAATGATTTTGAATTCTGCTCAGGATATTTCAATAGAAAAGACCAACACTGCAGGCAGGAGCTTCATGTTTTGACTTCAGCATGCATATTCATTACCTGTGCTTATATCATACATGCTAATCAATACATTCACTAATGACACACCTCATACTCTCCTTAGTAGTGGTGGACGATATGAGTTTTTCAAAGGCTGATGCTGATGCCAATATTTAGAGAGCAGGGCAGCTGATGGCCCATATATAATGCCAATGTCATGTCATGTTTTTTTTTCTGTTTTTTTGGGGTTTTTTTTGTTTACGACAATTCTTATAATAATAACATAAGACCCAAAATTGCTCAAATTAAACAGACATTTATTTAACGCTAATGTTATTGGCTGCACTTATATATATATATTAAAAAAAAAGTTA
>OMLB01054876.1:14719-27876 GCA_900302555.1 Myripristis jacobus
TCGGAAGTGCTACCTAAGGTTTTAATCTGTGTGCGAGGGGGCCGGGTGTAAACTCACTCAGGCTGGCAGTCAGGTGGCAGCTATTAGTGTGTAGCAAAGAGGAACTTCAAAGAGCAGAGTTCCTGTTTCTGAGGACCTCGGCTGTTTGAGGTTTTTATTAAAAGATGAGTTACACCGCCCTCTGCTGACACGTCATACCTCATACCAACAGCAAACACAGGCTTGAATATTTTCAGTGTTAATAACCCTGTGTTTAAACTGTAATTTGATGAGTTGACTCAGTTCATATTAAATGTCAACAGGTTTTTTTTCCTCCCAATATGTACATTTGTACTTTGAGACAGTACATATTTGTATTAGTTTTAAACAACCTATGTTCATGACAAATATCGACAAGTGACATAAATGTGTTTTTCCGACCGAGACAATCTTAGTTTTTACTTTAAAGGTAAAGCAACGTTACCTGAGAATCGCAAAACTCTTGCTTGTTGCATTGAACGCGTCCTGCTGTTTATTTTCAATGTACGTTTTAAATATAAATTACTTTAACAAAGGGCAAGGGATTTCAAAGGGAAAATCAACCCGGAATAACGCTCAAGTTATTCCTATGATCCTCGAGAGCCGAGTCTCCCCCCAGCGCGAGGCGCCAGACAGGCAGGGTGCTACTGATGTTGACTTCAAAACAGAAATCCTACAAGTGCTTGATTGGCTTTGCATGAGAAACCCGCTTTGTGGGAGATGTGACGGTAAACGCGGGTGATTTTATGGGGATAATGAGCATCTTCTGCCTCTCAAGTCGGCTCTGAAGTAAGGCTCTTTTCTATAAAAGGAGCTCAAACAGACCGAGACTGTGAGTGAAGATCAGCCTGCAGGCCGACGTAACAAGAAAGCTGGAGGGTTTTGTGTCTTTTTTCGTTTCGATTTCAGTAAAATGCACTGAACTCACTCAGATCATAGGACTAACATGAATTTCCCTTGAACCTTTAATAATTACAGCACACAAGTGTCCAATAAAGGAGCAAACACTTTGTCTTAAAATCAGTCCAGAGGGATTTTTGCATAGAAAATTATGCATTATCATACAAACTGTGAGCACAGACTCAAGTTTAATACATCTCCGTCAAAAGCAGCTGTCGTTGGTCGCCTGTTGTGTTTGGGTTTGGATTCCCGGTTCCAGTGGGCGAGCAGTCTTTTGCCTGTCAGCCACGAGCGGCTCAGCTGTACGTGTGAATGATTCTGTGCCTCTTCAGATGGTGCATCAGGATGAAGGTTTTCCCACACTGGGAGCAGCTGTAGGGCCTCTCCCCGCTGTGCGTGCGCTGGTGCACCCTCAGGCTGCTCTGCTGGGTGAACCTCTTCCCACACTGTCCGCAGCCGTACGGCTTCTCCCCCGTGTGGGTCCGGTGGTGTATGCTGAGGTGGGACGAGCACTGGAAGCTCTTCCCGCACACCGTGCACCAGAACGCCCTCTTCCTCTTGTGGCTCTGCTGGTGCAGCTTGAACTGGTGCAAGCGGCCGAACGTCTTTCCGCACTGCGCGCACACGTAGCACCTGGCCGTCCCGGAGCTGGGCTTGTGCGGCGTGCTGGGGTGGCAGCTGCCGGGTGTGAAAGCGCCATGTGAGTGGGTCACAGCTGGTCTGTCTGCGGCGACAAAGTCCCTGTCTGGGTGTTCGTTGGTCTGGCTTAACTGTGAGATGTGCGAGGCGTTTCTCTGGGGGTACAGCTGGTCCTTCTGCCCGTCCTGCTGTGAGTGGGCCGCCTGAAACGTGGACGGCTGAGGAATATCCTTCTGGAACTCGCTGTTGTAGATCCCATTACACGGCCTCTGCGTGGAGGATTGCGGGACATTATTCGTCTTGCTTGCGGCCGAAACTGTTTGTGTGTCCGAATGCTCGGGGAACGTACTGGAATATTCCTCTACCACGCTTGAAAAGTCTGGAAAGCCAGTGTCAATGTCATTCCCCTCAATTATGGATGACCAGAGCTGATTCTCTCTTTCGTCGATGGTGAATTCAGCAGGAAGCTGGTTCTGCTTGCCGGCGCTGTGCTGGCAGCCGTCCTGACCGAACCCTGATTGATCCTCCTCCTTCTCGGTTTTCACTGCAAACTGAAAGGCGCCGATCTCGTCGGCGTGCTGCGCAGGGTGATACGACTCGCCGAACTGATTCGGAGTCTTCTGACTCGCAACCTCTGAGTGGGTTAGTGGATGATCCTCCTCGAAGCGCTGGCTGTCCGCAGGGGCGTTGGGGTACGCAACAGCAGAGCCTGGAAGACACAGACACCTCACTAGGGGCTGCGATGTCAATTTCAATCACAGAGCAATTATTTTTTTCTTATTTTTCACACTTCAGTTCTTTCACTCACCAACTGCTTCAGCAGAACTGCTGGTCCAAAGCACCTCATCTGGACTCTCCTCCTTAATAGTGAACGATACTGCGGTGTCTTCAATCTCTGGAAACTACAAAATCACACAATAAGTTCCATTTTTTGATAATAGGTTGCATGTTTCTGAGATATATTCCTTGCATAAATCAAAACATTTTTGAGGGGGAAATGAAACACACCTTAATCTCCCCGGTGGGACAGTTATTGCCCACATCAGTGCCTCTGTCCATGTAGTTTTCTGCGTGCAGAGAAAGGAGAATTACAATTGTCAATATGCAAGCTACCCTGAATGACCCCTCCACTTTAATGAATCACACAGCCACACTAACTGGAGCTGTTTCTGCAGCCCTTCAATCATTCACGTGCTCTTATTAAAATGAATTACTGTTTATCTTCCAGGCTCCAGATGCATACAGGTTAATGGACAAGAATCGACATTATTATTAAACGAGCCCCGGCGCACTCACCGAAGCCCCGCTGCAGCTGTGCATGTTTGCTTTCCATCATCAGCAATTTCCTCTTCAGCATCTCGTTCTCGCTTTGCTTTCGAGAGATCTCAAGGTGTAAAAACGCACATTTGTCATCGACTAGTTTGGAAATTTCTGCCACAGCTGCTTTGACCAAAACCTCCATGATTGATGATAACTGCGTTTGGAAAGGGATGCACGTTGCCATGCTGATTCATGCACGATGCCAGAGGAGAGGGGGCCAAAAGAATCTGATCAAAACTTAATTTCATGCAGCGATGTAAATAATTGCAAAAAAAAGCCCCCAACGCACTACACAATTTTACATCCCTGTTTGTTTCTGGCCGGAACCTTTCTTCCGTGTGGCGGAGTGATCTACCGTAACTACTGGAGCAGACGCGAAGCGGTGGTTCATCAGCAACAGTCAGTGAATTATGGGCTAATACCATTTCTAATTAATTTCTGTCACATAGGATTTAGTATTTCGTCATTCTTTTTGTGATTCAGCGAAACCAGTATCAAAATTACAAAGATGCTAAAGGCAAAAACATACCAAGGAACTTAAATGGAAGATTTTAATTGAATACTTGATTTAGAGTCCTACTAAAAAATTGGCCCAGGACATTTCAAGAGACCTAAAATAAAAAATACAGCACAAGGTACTGATTCCTAAATGTTATGATATTTGATTAAAAAATGAATAAATACAAGTGTTTGGAGTATGTTAAGGGTAACTCTTAAGGCTACAATCAGATTCGCTGTACACTCTGGTGGTTATTAATTAAAGGCATACGAGGATTACCTAATTTACATGCATTTTGATAGTTTCAAGTTGTAAAATATTTATGCATGTTTGTTTGTTGTTGTTTTTTTCTAAACACTATGCAGATTGTTTTTCTTTGAGAAATCTCCTCCTCTCAATATAGAATTGGGCCAAAAACAAGTTAATGATGAAGATGAAGTAAATTGTCAAGGGTAAAACGACTTCAAACTCCATTGCAGAGGATTTTAAAGTTAATTACACTGTAGAAATGGTGTGGTCATTTTTTCATATGAACAGGGTGCGGGTGTGAGAGGTTTTTAGTTTATTTTCTACAGCTTTGTTGTTTGTTGGGTGAAATCGGTAACAGAGCTTAAAGGCCAGGAATTATCTCAATATTGTTGTTGGGCACCTGAACTTCAAACTCTCCAAAAGCCGTGAAGGGAAACGAGATCTGTCCAAATCAACCTTGGTTGATTTCATTTTGTAACAGGACAAACACGTCACATTTATCGTCTGAGGACTGGAAATTTCAGCAGCTTCAACAGGAGACGGGAGCGTGAGTGCTGAATCTCCTTACATGGCGTCTGGCCTCCTCTTCTTTCCGGTCACGTCTCTCCTCCCTGTTTCTATCTTTAGTGCTCACCTGTTCAGAGATCAATGGTTATGCCTTGAAGGGAGAGAAGCATCCTGAAGCTTTGCACTGCCGGGATCCTGGAAGAGACGAGGCAGGGGAAAGGAAGGGAAGAGACGGTGGGAATGACGGCCTCTGGCGGACTTCGGTCATTATAGTTTGGATTAAAGTGACGACCAACACCTCTCTAATAGGAGGGCAGTGTGAGCATGTTCCCTAGTCACAGTCAGAGAGGACAGGAGGAGACGGTGAAGGAAAGGAGATGAGGAGGCACAGCAAAGGACAGGAGTCCCTTTCGGGGTTTTAAGATGCTTCCAGAAAAGCTCCTGCAGCATTTGTGCCTCTACACTGAGGAGACTCTTGCTACAGTTGAGTTTTACAGGCACGAGTTAACCATCGTACAAAAAAAGGTCATTTCAACAGACATACTGAATGGCAAAATATCAAAATAAAGACACGATGCAACACTGCAGTGGCTTCAAGAACATATTCTGAGTTTATTTCAAATTACAAAAAACTGAACGTCAAAGAAAAGAACAGAAACTTTCTCTTCACAAGCATTCATTCGACACTTCAGTCTATTGTTTCTAACGTATCTTCCTGCAAAGTCTTCAATACCCTGACTCGTGCTACACGTGTTATGCCGTTAAGTGCTCACATAGTGCCCGTTACAAATGAGGGATCAAACCAGACTGAAGAACAGCCAGGAATTTAAGGAGGAATTCAGTGCCCAAAAAAAAAAAAAGTGGTTATCAAGTGAAATAAATATACAGGAAATCATCATAGTGGTGCTGCATCGCTCAGAGCAGAGTTAGAGGTTCGATTCCCATCTGGGGGCCACCCACGCCAAAAATGCACATCCTCATTGAGGATCTTCAAACAAAAGCATCCAAAAGGGCGTGTGGTAAATAGTGTGGTAAAAGTGTCACTCTGTCCGCGGCTGACAGGTGCTCATAGTGGGAGTGCTGAGGCCGGCCGGTTTGGCAGAGCAGCCTCAGATCCACACACCTGCTCGCACCAAATCTGCACAGCGGGACGTTCACTCAGGCCCTAAAATTTTTACCACCTGTTTTTCATGAATAACAAATGACATGCACAGCGGCGCCTGTGGAAAATGGCTGTTTAAAAGCCAATAATGTTGAAAAATCAGGTTCACTGTCTTCATTTTGATTTGCAGCATTCGGGAATGCCATTCAGAACATACAGAAATCCCATCATTTTCCCAGAAATATCCGTTATTGTAGACACTGGAACCCTGCTCACTGAGGAGGTGCTTGTCCTCATGACCAACACTGGTGCACTCAGAAAGTCCAACTCACAAATACACAAATAGTATCGGCCACATCTGGCGCCATTACGGAGGCCCAAAGGAGAAGCGACTGCGTGAGAATAACAGCTGAATATTTTGCTGCCAGGCTGGAAATGTCTGAGAGAGACTGTTGTGGTGTGGCTGCAGATCAACTCTATATTAAATATGAGGAGTGTGCTAACAGACATTAGTTGACACTATATTTTAGTGGGAATTTGATGGTAAATAGCAAGTGACATATCGACACCTTCCTAAAATAATCACCTAAGTCATTTTTTAAGGTTTGTCAGGAGACACAAAAAACTTCACCAAAAATTAACTGTATGATATTTATTGATAATTTCACTCAAAAAGGTTATAAAAAAAGATGACTACTGACATACTAAAAACAATGCCAGTGAATTATGTAACATAACAGAAATAAATGACTTAGGCAAATTTCTGAACATGCCTTTGTTGACTTAGGCAGTTGTAATATGTTATATGCCAATGTTATACTAAACCAATCATTGAAATAATTTCATTGGCAGAGAAAAAAATTCTTTCTTCTTGATACCGCTGCTGTCTTGAAATGCTTGAAATAGCCTAAAATAACGTAAAATTGCCTAAGTCACATTTTCTTTTGACTTAAGCAAAATAAAACTGCCTCAGTCACAGTTTTGACATGATTCAGGGGTAGAATGGCATCATCTGTTCAACTGAGGATGCTGGCGATTTTACCAGAGGTGGCCAGCATCAAGAAGAGATGATTTAGGCAAAAAACTCATTTTTGACAAAAAATGACTGAGGCGGTTATTTTAGGAAGGTGTCGATATTTGAAATTCATTTGAAATTATTCCCTAATTACATCATTTACCTCAAAAGAAACTGAAAACCAAAACTCTGACTGTTACCAAACGCATTGTGAATATTCCAAACGATGTTGCAAAGTGAATTTATTATTTTTCTTTGATGGTTTTCCTGTAGACCTGCCACACAACTAACCTGCACAGAAGTGAAGTTGCACATTTAAAGGCAGTCTAAGGTTGATGAGCAACTTCCATCCAGTTTTCTGTGTATAGTAAATTCAATTTATACTGTTGCCATGTCAACAAACCCATATGGAGCACTCCATATGATGATGCAATCACAGTTCATTATTCCCATTGGATGGAAACCCAAATCAGTAACAATTACATGCGATCAAACTGCATGAAAAAGTTTCTCGTGTAAATCTCGGCCTTAAGATTTCTCGATCCTCCAGAAATTCCATGATCGATAGCAGCCTTGGCTTCATTTTTGTGATCTCATGGATCTGAAATATTTATCAAGAACGAGTTTGCTGGTGCAGTAAAAGTAAAAGTTGTGGCTTTCATTAAATTTTAAGGTTAACGCTGATGCAAGTTGGGGGTAATTTCAAAAACATAATGCTCTATTTTGCATGAAATTCACAGCCAAGTAAAATGATATGTTACCGATATTTGTTTGCCAGTGCAGCTCACTGTGACAAAGTAAAATATCTTGAATGAAACTCTAGTGTCGACCAAACTCTATGCAACACCGCCATGACGCTTTTATCACTTCTACAGCGCACAACAGGTCAATCAATCAAAACCCTTCAGGCTGGCGAGGGAAAGAAAGGGCCGTCGAGGAAGTTGACCTTCACCATTTTTTGGTTTGTGGGAGGTAAAGAGCTCGGTTTTGTTTTTGGTAACATTTTATTTGGACTGTCAAATGTTCATATTGAACTTTAAATCAACTTTGAATCAATACTTAAGTTGATTATTTCCATTGGACAGGTTGATATGAGATCAACTATTAAAACTCAGCTCATACAACGTTGATATGAAGTTAAATGTGATATTTAGTTATCATTATTATTATTATTACATTGGCTTGACCCAAAATCACAGCATCATCATCACGTTGACATGCAGCTCTGAGAAGGCGAAGGTAACATGAGGTATACGGTGAGCTGCTGTGTGAGGGCCAGGCCTGTTCAGGCTGATGAGGCTACCGTTTCGGGAGGAGAAGTAAACACTTCCAAGAATATTTTTAGAAACTGACACATAATGACAACTTTCAAAACAAAGTTTCACCCAACGCACCATTCTTCTGCATTCTCTGTGAATGAAAAGGGAGGCGACATGCCGCATTTTAAGGTCTTTGGGTGTGGATTCAAATAAAGTATGCACGATTTCAACACAATTCTACTATTCTGCTTCTTTTCCGGCAGCTCTACTTCACATTGTCCAAGTACAACACAGAACAGATTAAAAGGAAATAGAGGAGAAACCCGTCTTCACTCGTTGGTCTTTGTGCTAGAGCCATGCGCTTTTCATTGATTGTTATTTGCAATGCATCAGTTAAAGCCTAATATAAAGTGTTGTGCCAGCCGCCAGGAGAGATACTTGGGAGAGGTCATCCTCCTACTTCCAAAAATTGAAACCACCATCATGTTTGCCAGCCAGCTTCTTAAATGACTTATCTGTCATTCCCGAGTGTGTTGTCAGAAATTTCTGGACGATGATGAGCATGCGAGGCTCTGTTTCCACCAGGAGCCTCTATTTACAGTGCAGACTTGTTTTTCCGTGACTTGCGACGGATAGTGTGCACTGCTGCGTGTTTGAGAAAATGCCGACGGCTTACCACATTACATTACTGTGTTTCAGCACCTCAAGCTAAAAGTGTTTCAGCTCTCTGTAAAGGAACATGGTGTTTGAGTAGCGGTGCTGCAACAACAGGAGCTTCAAGCAAAGATCTGCTCTGATGTTTAAAATAAAAAAAAAGGGAAAGAAAACACACTGGTGGAAAAGCAGAGGTGAGCGGTAAAACAAGGACAGCATCTACAAATGTGCTTACAGTTTGTAGATGCCCTGCAGACAGAAGTGCTTTTCTCAGCAGGTAGCAAGAATAAGAAAAACAGCCCACACATAATGATGAAATACTTGTAGCGCACACCAAAAAATAGCTGACATTTACCGCCTTTATGGTGTCCTAACTGTAACAAAATTGTTTGTTTGGGATGGATCAGAGAAACTGAATATCAAAGCCACACAGCGGGCAGACGGCAAGCAAGTTACAGACGTGAATCTATTTCTACCAGTGAGGAAGATGGATCCAGCCAAACGAGCAGGGCAACTTTTGTTCCAACTCAATCTGAACTGAGAGCATCTCTGTCCTCGCTGCTGATAATTTTACTTTTGACCGGACCGATCAAGGGCTGTTCTTTCCCAAATCTGCTTGGCAGTCTGAAAGCTCGCAGGACACCAGGTAGCAGTAAAGGGGAAAAAAAAACAAATGCTGCCTGCAATGATCACCAACCATTTTGGCACACGCAAACATTTGAATATTAAATTAGATCACACACTGAATTGTTGACTATGAAAAAAAAATAGACTTGCAGACATGACATTTTTTCCAGAGTGAACCTGATGAATGGACCACAAATTCTTAAATATCTTCATCTCCATGGAGATCACGGTGTAAATTCAGGATGCTCAGCTGATTGAAAATCTTACCACATATCTCACAGCTGAAGGACTGTGCACCGATATTTTTGCACTGGTGTCTTTCAAAGAGTCCAAAACTATCAAAGCTTTGGCCACACGTTGAGCATATAAAGCAGTTCTGCTTTGTGCCGTCTACTACACAGTTGTCCCCGAGGTTGCCTGAGCCGGTCATGTCGATTTCAAATATATTACAGTCCTGAGCGCTGGTAGCGACTATGCTGTACTCGTTCACTGCAGCCTCACTCGGCTGATCCTCCAGCTTGGGTGCTACCGTCATGTCCGTACTTTGGCTTGGCAGCCCCATGAGTGCATACTGATCGTTATGCATCATTTCCACCTTTTCCTTTCCATCCAGAAAAGGCAGATCTTTGCTCGGTGATGCATATCCTCTCTGCTCACTCGCTGTTCCACCTGCAGGACTGAGGCAATACTTGATGTCACATGAAACCACAGTGGCAATTTGTGGTGTGGCTGTGGAGCAGCCAAGAACTGAAGAAGTGTCGCTGCTCTTTTCTATGCCGGTAGTCCACAGCTGGCTTTGGTCTGGTGCTTGTGAGCCGTCTCCTTTCCCCAACTGACTAACAGTTTGAAAATCCTCCACTTCTGGCTTGACCTTTACTCTTAAGGCTTGTTCGCCAGGCCTCTCACTGTATCTGGAGCCGGGCAGCTGCTCCTCTAAGGCTGACAGTCCAGTCTTGGGTTCTGACAGGTTCTCCAGTGGTTGATTATCAGGCATCTTAAACATCAGATGATTTGCATCCAGCATTTCTACGCTCTCCCCTTTTCAGAAAACAAAGCATGAGAAGAAAATCAGTCACAACATTTTGTTTGTGATGTTATGAAGCAGTGGTGCTTGGGAATAAAGTTGTACTCCCTCAATTCTTCACTGTTTTGACCTCAGATATGGATCGAGCTAAGCTGCTGTGTTGTACATGTTATTTGGATATTTTGTCATTGTAAAAATCATAAATTTTAAAGATTGTGACAGCAATTTATTATGCTTTAACAGGACATTAGGCTTAATTATCACTTCACACAATTCACACTTTGTCTAGCAGGGATGGCAGTTAATTTGCTGCACTTGGTGCAGCAATGATGAATGACTGGTGTTTACAAAAAACATGCATCATCATCTGCATCGTTAGATAAACGGATTACTTAATGAGCCAATCAAAGAGCCCTATTCCAAAACAATAAACCATTTAGAGAAATCTCTTTACCTTACACTTATAACTCTGCACTTTTAAAGAGATCCTGTCTCTAAACTTTGTCAATTTGTCATTTTACTAGACTTGCCTAATCTATTGTAAAAAAAAAAAAAAAAAAAATCTTTAATTATAGATATCTCATGAAAAAGGTTTTGTGTCCACACACTGCTTAAAGGCTTAGAGTTAGGGTTAAGCAGAGGAACCCTTACTTTTTCTTATGTACTCAGTTGGATTGCTGCTATCCCTCTAAGATGACTTGAGCCTTGACACAACAGGTCCCTGAATAGCTTTGCATGTCTCACTTGGGAGTGAAAGTAAACTCTTTGATTGTAACATCTCTTACCATTTCTGTGTGTCTTCATGTGTCCCTTGAGGCTACTCTTCTGGTTGAAACACCTCCCACAAATGTGGCAACCGTAGGGCTTCTCGCCCGTATGAATTCTTAAATGCCGTTCGAGATGTCCGGCGCGCTCGAAGACCTTGCCGCAGTACGAGCAGATGAAGCATTTCTTTGGTTTGACGACCTGAAAAGACCTGCTTCTCCTCTGCTGGTGGTGATTGAGCGAGGCCCCCGGCACGCCAGACAAGCCCGAGCGAACTGTGTCATCCCTCGATATCAGGAGGGCGTCCGAGGATCCGTACGGCGGCTGAGAGATCATATCCTCTTGGAGTTCCCCGTACTGTTTCCCTGGAAAAGAGAAAGTGCTACAAGACGGTTCGACTGATGACGGAAGTAACTGAGCGATTACAGGGAAAGACGGCGTGTTCTGCGCCGAGCTGCTGAGATACTCTGAGCTGTTCATCTCTGTGTTGCTCTGTCCGTGCAGCCGGGACATCCACTGCTGGCCGTCCCTGTCAAATGCCGTGAAGTTGTCGCCGAGGTTGTCTAATCCTTCCCTCGTCTGCTCATTTCCTCCGTGATACAGCGGTTGTGCTATGGCCTCCTCTGCAGGCTCAGATTTTACCTGAACGGCTGCCGGGAGAATGTCCTCATTCTTAGGCAGCCCGTCTTCAGCTTTACTCTGGCTCTCCTCCTCATGGTGTCGGGTATCGATACAAGGACTCTCTTCGGGAACTTGCCTCTGTTCGACCACTTGCATCTCAACCGGTCTTGGCTGAATACCTGTCAAAGCACAGATGTGTCAAAGAGCAGGTCTGGGTTGGCCGTATGCATAGGAAGGGTGCTATCAATCTATTCAAGCAGGCAACATAGAGAATTGTGATCTTAAACTGATTCATAACAAAAAAATAATAATTCAAAATACATTTTTATATATAGTTGAAAAGATAAACTTGTCTTATTTCAGTCTGCTTGCAGGATTGGTTTTTTTTTTACGCTGAGGAGTTAGGGGTAAAACTCCTTGATGATGATTACACCAAGGAGTTTTCTGTTAAAGCCCTAACTGCAGAATTCAAGGGCTCCTCCAAAGATTAACTGAACTAAAGATTAGCCAAAGCTTACGCAAGGTTTCTTTGCGTAAGCCGAACTAAAGATTATCTAAAGCTTACGCAAGGTCTCTGTGAGGTCTTGAGGACCATTTGAATTAATTTTAACCATTTGTGTCACCGGTACATGACAAGAACTATGTCATGACCGTAATAATTAATATAACTTCGATGGGGAAAACTGAAATCCTGCCTGGTGTACATGACGGGATATAAACAGCTGGGCCTCTGATAAACCAGCTTTTTCAAGTCACCATCCCCCATTTCCTCTCCTATTCTCGCCAAAACCAAATGTTTTTTTTCCTCTCTGCTTACTGTGACCCCAAGGAATGTCACAAGCCAGAGCCTTACTACTGTGAAATGAGCCAGGAGAGAACAGAGACACAACTAGGTCCCTGTATGTTAGTCAGTTTTGAACGACACTCAAAGTGCTTGGGGACAGTTTTCTTGGTTCTCCATGTTAATTACCTATCAAGAGTAACACGTCTTGTTTTAGGAAGGTCTTTGCTCTCTCACAGCTCAATATTAATTTTGGGATTATATCGTGTTTTACACTTATTTCATAAGTGTGTTATATTGAATGAAATTGTGCAATCAAAATCACAACTCAGACACCAGAGAGAGACCATTCTGCAACATATTTGATTCCCACGAGCTGCGATCCTCCCTAATCCTGCCCTGCTGAGGAGTCCTTGAGCAAGACACTAAATCCCACCAGTCCCACAGGCGCTGGTCAGCAGCTGACTGTTCTGCTCTGACCTCCCCGTGCAGGGTGGTGGAAAGAAGCATTTCTGGCCACACTTTATTTGGATAACCCACTAGTAACATTAAACTTCCTGCCAACAAACTACAATGTGTAACAAAAAAGTCTGCTTGGTTTATCTATCTGAGAAGCAGTCCATGCATATCAAAAGTCAGGGTTTGGGTTAGAGATCAGGTCAGGCTAGGCTTGGGCTTGGGTTTGGGTTTAAAAGTAAGGTTGTTAGCCTCGGTTCTTTTGTTGAAAGCCCAAGAACGGACCGGAGTCAGCCTTCTCTTTTCTGATGCAATATTTATTATGGTCACATGTAAAGCAAGGCAGCGCTGGTCTCAGAGTGACAGAGCTCTCGCCGGACCTCAGTCACAATGAGCATCGATATCAGGAAATGATGCACATTTATCTTCTTGGGCTGGGCCTGCCCCGTACATAGGTTGGACTTGCACGCAACCGAGAATAATTGGCCAGCTACCTGGACATGGACGGGCCAACCACTGTCCAGGCCTTGTTCTTGGAATGTGTGATGCTAGTGTGTGAATGTTGACTGGGCGTGTATCTAATGCAACAGACCTAAATAACAAGATAGAGAAAATATGTCTGGCTTCCAGTTTTATCTGTCCTCGGCTAGCAGTCAAGCTGTTCTGAACTATGTAATACATAGACAGGAAACATTGAACTCTGGTACAAAAGAGAATCGAA
>OMLB01054877.1:0-23527 GCA_900302555.1 Myripristis jacobus
GCTATGTCACCTTAGCAGCTTTTGTGCTTTTAATGAGCCAGTCACTGTATAAAACATTCAATAAAGAGATAAGAGCAGATTCTGAGTTTATAGTTTCAAAATGGCTCACTTGTATAAATAAACGTATGCAAAGTATGCAAATCAAGAAGTGACTCTGATGTAGGAAAGACTGTAGCCTTTATAATGGACTACAAATGCTATCATCTCCAAAAAATTACAAGCCATTTTTGACATTTCTTAAGGTTATCTAATATCAAGTGTCTATACATATGTATGTTCATACCGTGATCACAGTGAAGACGTTGTGTGGGTCCAGGGAGCTGTTGGACAGCTGGCTGACCCAGCCGTACTGTTCCTCCATGTTCCTGAGCCATCTCTGTGTGTCTGCCGTGTGCCTCTGGACCAGCTGCAGCCGGCCCTCGTACTGCTGACGGGAGGCGTTCAGCAGCAGGTTGAGCTCTTCCTGCTCAGAGTGAAGCTGCCTCATACTGGGACACTCTGTAGACGTGGTGCACAAAAAAACAAAACAAAACAAAACAAAACAAAAAAAAAAAAACACATGAGGACATACAAAAGGAGGGGTGCCCAAATCCAGACATGCACTCTATTGGATTTTTCATATATTTGCCCACTTGTGATGATCTGAACCACTCAGAACAAGTGTAAAAATATTAGACCTTTATTTTGTCTAATTGAGGGGGAATTGAGGTCACTGAAATACACTGAAATACATCTTAATTCTACAATCAAGATTTAAAAATTTAAAGTTCAAAATATTACCGTGCAGCTACTTGTTTTGCTCATTATACTCTTCATATGCATCCAATTGTGTGATTGGTTCAGAAGATTAAGGCCCCCAAATAAATATTTGACCACAATTCATGTCCTTTTAAAAAAAAGAAAGAGGGATGGATAGATTATCAGCAGACTACCAGCACTGGCCAAAACCGGCTTTAAAAAGCAATATGGGTAACACGCCAGAAGAATTTTTACTGCCAACATTTGGTTGATTGTAAAATTTGACTTTTTTGTCAGTGTGCCATCAATGCAAAAAACATACTTATCTCAAGACAGGCCTGTCTAAAAAGCTGAGTCTGTTTTGCACCTGCACTTGCATACTGACTCATAAAAAATGAATAATATGATCTGAAACCAGTAGTTATTAATGAAAACACAGGTGTATGTGCTGGTGTTTTACCGGTTAACAGATATTCCTCACACATCTCACACCGGCCCTGCAGCTGCCAGCACTCTGATGGCTGTCTGCGCAGCTGTCTGCACAGGTGTCTGCTGTGGAACTGGCCTGAATCTGGAAATGATCCTGTGTTTTTTTTGTAGATAAGCACAGAGAGACAAAGTATTCAGATATGATAGTTTTAGGTCAGTCATGGCAAAAGACAATGGTTATGTCAGGTGAAGGCAAATAGAATGGATACAAACTCAAAGATCTATCATCTTTGTGCAGCAGATGGCATCACATACCTCTTGACTGCTGATAGTCCTCCTCGGCCTCGTGTATCTCCTCAAACACATCAGCGACTGTGGAGCTGAATTCTTCCAGCACAGTCCTCCCAAAGTTATACACTGAATCAAAGACATGATCCAGATCGGTGGCCCTGAACAAGCCTGTGCTCCAGCCTTCCTGCGTCGAGGACAGAGGCTTGGGCTTCAGCTCTGCTGTGAAGGCCACTAGGAAGGAACGTCCAAACACCTCCTGCATCCTCTTCACCAAAACCACGCTCTGGTTGTACAGGACGCTGATGTTGGACAGCAGCTGGCTGAAGGACGCCTCTGCCTGCAGCAGCTCCAGATCGGCTGCCCCCTCTGTTATCTGGTTCTGGTTTAGTACTGAGTTAAAATGATCTGGATTCTCCTCGTTCTGCTCTGGAGCTCCCAACTGAGTGGCCATCCTCCTGAAAAACTCCTCCACCTGAGAGGAGATATTGTTATACAGACCTGCATGTCAGAACAGCACTTTTGGAGTCTCAGATGGGGCTGGGTAATATGGACAAAATCAAATATAACACTTTTGACTGGATACCGCGACATCAGTATTGTATGGGTGACTTATTGGTGCTTTAACAAGATGATTTTGCACAAGAGATTTGATTAAAAAATTCATTAGTAATGTGGATATAATGACCAAGCAGTTTGAACTGTTAAACAAGCTCAGAAAATTGTATCCCTTTGTTGTAATGCAGGAAAACACAACATTTAGGCCATATCATGATATTCTCAGACAGGGTATCACCCAGCCTGACCGGCAATCCAAACAGTTCTGAGGTTTGAGACTTCTCCGTAGGATTATGGTGAGGCCAAACCTTGAGTGAGAAGGAGGAGAAGCCACGGCGACAGGTGGAGGTATAGAAGGTCTTGCAGGTGTCTTCAAGACAGGGGCGACACTCCTCAAAGGAAATCTTGACTGAATCGCGGCACTGCTGCTCTGCCTCCTGAAGCTTCTGCTCCGTTTCCCGGGCCAGCTGCAATGCCCCCTGAAGGAACCCAAAGACAGAGACACCCGAAGACTGTCACCGAATGAATGTGTTCCCTGTTAATAAAAATAAGATGTGGTTTGAAGCCCTGGCTCACAGTCCTGCCTTTTATTCTGAACTGACAAAGAAAACCGATAAATCTGCAGACAGTCTATTAATCCAGACTGTAGTATAACTACACCCCCAACTCCCTACACCAGCCTTTCTCCCACATTCATTATTTACTGTCTGCTTTGAGGTTTCTCCATAAGCCTTTGTGTGGTTTCGACTGTATGAGCCAGAAAATATGTGGTGGGCGTCAGCACACAAAGACTTGTGCATACTAGTTCAACAGCTTACTCAACTGGTCATGTCTGAGTGTGCAAAGTTAGCATAATGTGTGAATCACATGATGTTTTCATGGTGTTTTGATCATGGATTTCTCTCACTGGGGTGCTCTGTGCAACCCTGCACTACAACGTGGCATGAAGATGTACAGGTTCTGGATCCTTAAGCAATAAGAACAGGATCACAGAAACAGGGCTTGTACCTTCGTCTTGTCACTGCTGTGTCTCAGGACGTCCATGAGATGCGCATGCTTCTCCTCTTTTTTCTCCATCACTTCCTTCATCTGCTTCACCCCGAATAAAGCTTGCTTTATTTCCTCATCAACATACTGCTCCCCTGCACTGGACAGCTCTTAACACACACATACAACACAGTTAACACTCGGTGCTGGATGAATATTAGTACATTTAATTGTCTGTCATCAAAGGACTGTGTAACAAACTCAAGTGCAGACTCACTCTGCAGCATGGCCTCATTCAGCGGAGGAGAGTCAGCGGCAGAGAGCAGGACTTCAAACAGAGCGATGCAGAGTGTTTGAACAAGCAGAGTCCTCATCCTGTCTGAAGCTCTGTGAAGAGCGCAAAACTGACTCATTATTTTACTATGGAGACCCACAGAGCAGTTCTTAATACAACAGAAAGAAACTGTTTGATTTTACTGATGGTTGCTGAAACCTCTCAGTTTTATTCACGCCTCAAAAAGCCTGCTCATGATATTATGATTACCCACAAGGAGGCGCCGTTTCTCAAGCTTTACGATTTTGAGGCCAAATGAAATGCAATGGACATTACTGGAAACTGATCAGCCCATTTACTCACAAGCGCTAAACAAGAGTGCCCAACCAAATCAATCTTAATAACAAGATGCTTTGATATTAAGAGTATTTATTATGATCATGATTTTTTATATTAAGGGTATGACTAATAGGGGATGTAACACACATTATTTTGGATATCAATGATCAAAAACATAGACAGGCACAGAGTCAGGTTAAAAGAAGAACTACAGGACAATGCAGGCCTAACATGACATAACAGACAATGAACCTACTTTTACCTTTTGGCAATTAAAGTATATTTGTCACAAGATACTATGTGAATGCTAACTGTTTTTGACCCCACAGACAATTATGCCTCCCAAGACGCAAAGTTGCAAGATGCACGTTTGCTGTATAGAAAATCCATATCTCAGCCTCCCGTTAGACATTGATTGTGGTAACCGCGTGCCAAAAAGAATCCAGAGAGATATCTGACACATTTTACTGCCCATGAAACAGGTCCTTACCTTGAGGACGATGATAGCATCAACCTCCAGAACAAAAGCAGCAGGTTTTGCTGTTGGAGAGAAGCCCGGAGAGTGGAGAGAGGGTGAGACGTCTGCTTTACTCGAAGGATTGTTCTATTTTTATGGTTCCACTCAGCGGCACAGATCCTATTAGTGTATTTGCATTATTGGTTATTAAGCCTTACACACACAGCATAACTACAAATCAGCTTTGGGCCAGCGTTAATACGTTGCAAATATAACGTGCTAAATAGTTTACATATCTATCTCACTCTGTTCAACAAACTCCAGAGCCCCCCCACAGGTAAAACTTTCTACCTTAATCTCCTTCAGGCCGACAGTAAGCCTGGGCTTCCTGCGGAGACCTGGCGGACACTGCCAAGGTCCTGAGCTCTGTGTTGTAGGCCACAACATGAATGTGAGCGGGGCACGTACACGTACATGTGCACAGACATGCATGCTGCACACAAACCCATACACACACACTTCTCCCAGCAGAAAGAAACCAAGGGTGCAGATTCACAGAACTTTAAGGCTATTATCTGTGTGTGTGTGCATGCACCTTAGGGGAAAGAAATAAAGTTAAGGACAGTTGTGATTCATCGAAATAGTTAAGTATTTTCTTTTTTAATTGTTTTGTTTCCTGAGGGAAAACAAGCAAGTATGGGATTCTTGAAAGTGACGTTTTTTTCTTTACATTAAGATAGATTTTGTTTGCAGTGAAAAGGTAAGCCTTTATATTAGTCCATGCAATCACACTGTAGACTGTTATGTGCAGATTTCATAGTATTCATAGTTTTCCTTACTGTATCTTACAATTTAAGATTAGCATTATATTGTTCCGCTTGGCTTGTCGCTATTTTTATAGTTTGGTCAAGACTTAATAGGCTTTGAGACAAAAGGCAATTAAAATGTCTGGGTCTTATTTTTATACTTTGCCACGTGTTTCTCTAAACCATATATGTAGCCACCCCAAATAGCTATAGAGTAAGAAATCAGGAATAGTTTATAAGGGATTAACTGCACTTATTTGAGCCTTTTTTAGAACTCCCTAAACTTTATTCTTGAGTCACGTGACCCAGAACTCATGCTAGACATCTCTTCATATCATCTTTGTAGGGAAGGCCTCTTTGTGTCCTCCTGTCTTCCCGGCCTACACCAACTCTCATAACTACTAGTGAATTCTGGATTAATTGAGGTGCTTTTATTCTTATCATGATATCTTAGTATGGCACCAGTGGAGCAAATGTGGAATTTGTGTGTGCTTTCTCAGCCTTGGATAATTTGAACCCACTGTTGAAAGCCTTGACCCAGCAAATGAGGTCCCAACCTCTGAATGAGGACCAGCAGGAGCCTGGCTGTTAGATACCTGACCCTCAGCTGCTTTTTATCAGCTCACCGTGATCCCTATCTGAGCCGTAATACCAGCCTGCCGCTCCAATTATACACGACAGTAAAATAACAGTTTTGAAGCCCTTAGGAAAACAAGTAATTTGCCATTTTATCATCTCAGGCTGGTCTGGAATCCAATATGTGTTGGGTTGTGTCAAAACCCAAGCTATTAACGCTGAATGTGGGCTTGAAGGCTCTGTTATCAAAAGAGCAAAAAGCTTGGGGTTTGATGTTTTTGGTGCTTTTGGAAGCTCAGAAGATGTCCGAGTAGAGCAAGTTAGGGTTACGCTACTTGCTTGTTCTGTAAATCGACTGAGATGAACCGAGCTAGTGTGAAATGTTCAACTGGAGGGCACACACACACACACACAACACCGACAACACACACACAATACAATGTGGGGCTCATTAAGTGTTCCTCTGACACTAACCTGTGCTGTTATGAGACAAGATAAGAGTTAAATCGGGCAAATTTCTTTGATGTTCCTCATTAGTCTTGGGAAGATGCTGCTGGTTTCTGCCTTTGATCAGTGATCTGCATCTGCAGGCCAGAGGGATTATGGACACAGGAACCTGGATTTCATCGCACCTTGAAGCAGCGAAATGCCCACTGGTGGAAATCCCAGAGTCCAACTTCAACAGATTGTGATTTCTTCTTCATCTTGGCTGCTGCTGACACCACACTGAGGCAATAAACACATAAACAACTCTTGCATCGGTTTGCTTTTGCCCTAATACAGAGAAAGACATTTTAGAAGAACAGGATAAGTGTATGGTTTAATTTTACTATGTCTGTAAAGTCCCCACAGGAACATTATGTGATACCACATATGACAAAAATGCCAACAAGTGTGATTAAGTAATTGCTGAATAACACAGAAACACTATAAATCCCTATGGAAATATGGTAGGAATTCTGAAGTTATTTTTGTAAGGGTGTGTGTTCATATAAACGACCAGGAAACTGTACTGCAGTGTCACCGTTTCAGTGTCAGCCCCCCTCACCTCCCCAAACCTTTGAAATTATCTTTAATGAGGACCAGATTTTCACCCGGGGACGCGATTGCCATCAACCCCCAGTAATTTAATCTCATCTCCGGCTGGATTATTGCAGCGCCGCACGACGTCCCCGGGTCTGTGGCGCTGGGAGACATCAGCACCTCTGTTTCCCCTCCAGGAGCAGCCGAAACATTTGTAGCGGAGCCAGGGCAGGATGTGGAGTCACCTCTGCTCCGTGACATTTGGTGTGGGACGGCGACCATGAAACTTTTAGCCTACAGGGGTTTTGCCTGTGGCCGCAGGCAGCTCACTGGCAACAGGTAATATAATACTTCCATGGCAACGGGTAACAGCTGCGTCAAGTCACACAGAAACGACCGGACGAACACCGGAAGTACGGTGCTTTTGACAAAATAAAAGCATCGCAGTAGCTGACTGGGGGGGTTTAAAGTGACATAAAACATTTGTCAGTGTAAGAGCTAGCCTTCCCTTGAGGCACACATAACAATTTTTATGTTTTTTTCCCCCAAGTAGGCCAATGTTAACTAACGCCCCTTGTAACGTAAGACAGTGCAACATTTAGAAAACGCTGTGTTAGCTAGCTAGGTTGTTAGCCTAGCTGATCGTTAAAGCTCCAACTTATTTTAGCCTACAGGTATGACAAGTGAGATAGCTTGCTTATCATCTAAGATTTACAATACTATGCTTATGAACAAGCTTAATTAGATACTGATATTTTGACCAAATTTCTTTGTTGCCATTCGAGGCATCAGGAAGTTTAATTTGTACAATGAAAGAAAATCAGCAACAACAAAAATGTCGTTGCGCTATTTTCTCGACTTTAGTTTAATAGGTTAGTAGTTCACTCAACAATAAAAATTGTCACTAACGGTCTCCAACTCACCCTCATGTCAGACGCTGGCCGATATACGTTGTATTTTGAAAGTTTCACCGGAAGTCGTCGTTGTCCTCGCTGGCTCGACACAGCAGTGGCACAGTTTCTCAGTCCGGGACTCCTCTCCTTTAGCGCAGCGCTGCAGGACAAGGCTTCGGGACATCGCATCTCTCCCGCAAAAGCTCCAGAGCAAGCCACACGAACTCGACCATGGGATTTTAACTGAAAACTAAACATGAAGACAAACTTATAGCGTTCTCCTTAGTCAGCGTCGCGCTCTCCGTGGAAGTGATTCAGACCTACATCTTTGGTTGAACTGGATGTTGAGATGCGCACAAAGTGACAGGGGTCCTCATCTCTTCTACAGTCCTCACAGATTTTATAAAACGCCATGAAAGGTATGTGCATGTTTCTGAACAAAAATACCTGTTGTTGTTGTTGTTTTTTAACCAGTCTTTGATTTCATTGCGGCTGTTGCTATTTCTTCGCGGTCCGTGAATCACATCTGGATGACATTACGGTACTGCGGGGCAGAACTTGAGCAAAACTCTGAAGTAGTAGTGAAGGAGTTTACTTTTCCCCCCTTCCGTCTCACGGATGGAAAGGAAAGCCCAATTCATGTTTGCACTGCTGATAAAACTGTACATTTACTAAATCAAGCATGAATCATTATGCATGTTCCGTAAATGCGTGGTTAAATTGACGTATTGTCTCCACAAAAGCGTATTGAAATTGAAAATCACTGAGGATCACCTAATAGTGCATGAGGTCTAATATCTGCAGGAAGGCTTCACAGTTATCATCACCAACCTCTTTTTTTGTTTGTTTGCAAGTAGTCAGTTAAAGGAAGAGTGTATTTACATTTTCCTGCACTGCAATAATCACACTTTTATTCAAAATTTCCAAGAGATTTAGCAGAGAAAACATAAAATAACCATTAAACCATCACTCCATCACTCAAGGGGGCACAAGTGGCTTGCTTAGGAGCTGATGCCCCCCTGCTGCAGGTTTCAATCTAGTTTTGGGGCACAGACCCCCCCTCTACTAGCTCATCCTGTCCAGGCTGTCTCCCTTGCCCCTGCCCCCCATGCCGCCCCCCTGGTCCCATCTGTTTACCATTACCAGTGATGTTCTCTCCCTGCTCTGGTCTTCAGTGTAGTGTAGCAGAGTGTAATTAGGGTTTACTGTCAACAACCCAGAGAAACCGCAGCCTGTGGCTTTTACAGCTCTTTGGACCTCCTATCTCCTCTCAACACACACACAGACGAGCTAGATGTGGAGATGTAGTCAAAAGTGACATTCCACTATCTGCCGACTCAGAGCTGGTTGGCTGTCTCCACTCTGCTAAAGAGAGATCATTGTATTCAAGGATAACATTATGAATTCTTGGCTCTTGTGCAGCTGCCCCACAGTGTTTTGTGTTCTGTTTTGCTCCATGGTCACCTGGAGTTCCACCAACTGCTCTAAACACAATGTGCACCCAGCGGCGTGTTTATGACTTTATGATTTATGTCTCTCGTTATGTCACACAGACGATTTTGCAGACGAGGAGGAAGTACAGTCTTTTGGATACAAGCGGTTCGGTGAGTGAGAAGCAACTGTCATCTTTTTTTTTTTTCTGACGGTGGAAGAGAGTGGGAGTCTTCGCCTTGAATGTGGAAAAGAGGGAAGCCGACTCACACGGAGCTTTTTCCATAAAACTTTTATTGAGAATGTTTCGGGAATGAAATGTTGTCAATAAAAGGCTCGAAGTGTGTGGGCTTTGCTCTTCTCTGTTGCTGCCTACCCAAGCCAATCACCTCACCTTGACATGCATGTACTGATTTGTCTAATTAATTCAAGAAACACATATTTTTCATGCCATATACGTACACGGCTGTCCGTCTGAGCCTCGTGTGTCCTGGTAGTGGGCTCGGTCACGGACGTCTTTGCCTCTCAGGACTGAAATTGAGTTAAACTCACTGGCTAAATGTGGCTGACAGCCTGTGAGGTCCAGCTCACCACAAGCGTATCGACTGCTGACAGCACTTGTCAGGTCAAGGAGGCATTGTTTCAAAAACTCCCTCTCTCCCTCTCTTTCATGCACTCAAATTGAGCCACTCGAACATGTTGAGTCAATACAATATGTCAACACATACACATGCTGTGGTGTGTCCACACAAAAACACAAATACATGTACAGTGCACATACTGTCATACGCAAACTCACCATCTGTATTACTGGGAGTTTATGACCCACAGGCCAGACTAGACTGAAGCAAAAAGTGCATGAAAAGTGCATTTGTGCTCAGCCTGTCCCTCAATGCTGACTTTATTTTGGTCCATTCTACCCTTGTGTTTGTTTTCACTCACACACTGAGCCGAGGGTCTGTGTTGTGTCTTAATCGTTACTTAGTTACGAACAAATGAACATGGAAAAACAGCAGACAACAAACATTAAAGTGGTGCTGAGAATCAAAGAGAACAAGTAAAAAGTGGATTAGCACGAGGTTGCAAACCATTTAGTGCATGTATTCATCTTGTAAAGTGGTTTGGATTACAAACAAAAACTGCCACCAAAGCACCAAAGGCCAGATGTTATGGGGACACACACACACACACACACACACATACACACAACATTAACATTCTCCTTGGAGACAGAGAGTGTGCTCCATCACTGTAGTGTTGACTCAACAGTGATTTGGGATTAGGAGCCTCTCTGTCTCTGTATTTAGGGTGTTGCTCCATTATGAGTCATTCACACACAGTTAGGCCGAGGTCCATGAGAGTGGATGGGGAGCACCGGACCCCTCTGTTTACCCCAGCATCGGCGGAGACGAATTCAAACTGTGTTAAAACACAATCCACCTCATCAAAGTGTCACCCGAGTCGAGGCATCCTGTTTGTCTTTCTCTGTGCGCGTGCGAGTCCCGCTCATGGATTAGATTAAAGAGCTATGGGGAGGCAAGCCAAAGCCAGCTCACTTTTAACTTTATTCAAATGAACTCTTGACATTTGGAAGAGTGGGAAGAGAGAGGGTCTGGCCAAGCTGCTGAACTCTGAGTGGAGTGCTGTTGGCCCGGTGACGGATACGGCAGCTGTTTGGAGGGGCCTGCTCCGAGGGTCCACCTCTTCTCTCCAGAGGCTTCATTGTGCAAGAGTATTGCATCCATGCAAACCATCACAAAGCCTTGTTCTTCAACTGTTACAGTTGTAATGGCTGCACTCGGGGAACCAAACATGTATTTCCTCTGTCCCTGTTTTGCTTTAGCTGGTTGTGTTTGTGAACAGTGTTTTGAGATGTCAGATTGTTGTGTGAAGCTGCATTCATTCTATAAAAACTCTGTAACTCCTAACAGAGAGTGTCCTCAAGCAGCCTGAAAAGCTGAATATGGGTAAAACAAACAAACAAACAAACAAAAAAAACACCAGTTGGGTGTTCTTTAGGTTTGTGGAGGCTGGTGACAGTGTGTGCTTTTGACACGATTCCCTACTAGGAATGCGTTTGGAAAGATAAAGGTACAATCAAACGCCACGGCCTGACTTGTTTGCCTCATCTTCCAAGAATCCAGAGTTGTTTACGAGATTCTCCTCCGGCCCCTCCATCTTGAATTCCAAAATTCCAACTTCTTGTCACAGCTCTGCAATGAAATGTAGGATAATCTGTAAAGCAGATAGGGAAATACTGACTGCTCTGCCAGACATTTTTTTCTCTGCTTTTCACTGCTTTGGCTGTAACTCACATACACGCTGACGAACTCAGGCTTGCCTTGGGCTTTTCTGCCAAAGCGTAAAGACCTTTGGAGACCCGGTGTTAAATGTTAAAATGTGTGATATCAACACACATGTCCAAGTAACACTCTGTGACCACGTGTTGACATGTGTTTAAACGCACCTCTGGAGGAGTTTTTACGCCTGCTGACAAGTGCAGACTCACCCACGAAAGAGGGGTCAGGTCTCTGAAGGTCAAAAATGAGTCCTCGTGTTCCCGTGGCAGTCGATTTACACAGAGATATGTTTCAAATATGACAGACTGTTTCTGATTCGCTGTCTTTCTCACTTCCCAACATTTATATACACAGACCTGCCAGAAGGCATGCATACATCATGTAAGTTTACACAAATACACATAGTCAGGCGCGCACACACACACACACCAGCGTACACACTGAGTGAATTCATATGGTTATCCCATCTCAATCCCTGCCGAACTGAAGCCAGCTCAAAATTGCCTCCACAGTCCTCAAGCTTTAGACATATTTATTTTTCTGGGGAAGGTTGACATAAGAAGGCCATTAGAATAAAGAGAAATTTACCTGAGCCTTGGCTGAACTCTGCGATTTTAAGAACTGCTGTAAGCGTTGGTCACTGGCCACTGGAAGGCACTTTGCGGTCTTTATTTGCCCTTATCCTGGCCTGAACCATGAACCCCCTCAGCCACCAACACCACAAGTGTGAAAGCCGAATAACTTAGACCCCGTTTGATCCAATTTGCCGCTTTGAAGGTTAAACCCACCCTTAATTGCCTTTAGAAATAGCTATTGGCAACGTACCTTGCATTTTGGGTCAGTGGGTCCATTTCTTCGACAATGTATTCCTTTCTCATTTCCATGTATAATGTTCAAATGTAGATAATGTGATATCATGATGAGATACTTCCAGCACTGCTACGCTGGAGTCAACACTTTGTGCCAACATTCAGCAATCATACAAGGAGAAATCCATCACGCAAGAGGAAGAAATACCAATTTCTCCACTGGCAGGAACCTCGAAGGTCCATAGCGCAATGCAGTTACAATTCATGTTTTGTTTAGAGTAAGGGCTGCCAACTCTCACTTTTTCTTGACTGGGAAATGCCCTGCTCTCTTGCCCTTACTATAGTATAGCCTGTCAGCTTTTCTACCTACATGTATAACTCATGGCTGAATGCAACGAAACTAAAGATATTTTGTGAATTCTGAAATAGAGGCCGATGAGGCAGCGTGCAGGGAAGTGGGTACACCAAAAAAGTGAAATACGGCATTTCATCACAGAATGGCAATAACTATAAACATCACACACTGATATATAACCGCAACAGCATCCAAGCATGGATTTTTCCCTTAAGAAGATACAATTCAGTAAGTTCACGCTTGTGCTAAATCATGTGTTTTATATATATGGGATTTTAAAGAATTAAGGCGGATTTTTCGTAAGCCTTTTAACTTGCCCTGGCATTCACTTCCAGTGTGCATTGGGTCTTATATTTTTCAGTGCCAGATCGTAATTCATGTTGATCTCCAGGTAGGTAGGAGTCAGGCCCAGTCATGGAGTAACGGAGGGCTGGCTGCTCCATGCTGCAGTCACGGTGGAGATCCTCCTGGGATCTGCTCTCAAGTCTGGATGGGAGGCTTACTCCCTCGGCTTCTCTCTCTCCTTTTCCCACACATCTGGGTTTGGAGTGGCCAGGCTCAGGCGGTTTGTGGCCGGTGTGGAACCCAGAGCGCGCTAATCTATTTCCTGCACTTGTTATGTTTTCTCCAGCGAGGCCCGGAACATTCCTGGAGCCAAGCACGGTGCTGGGGTCTATGCCCGGGCCCAGCTGTGTCAGCATAGCCAGGGCTTGGTTCGGTCCAGTGGGTTTCTCTGGCAAAGAATGCGCGCTACATTCCCCTGCTTCACGCCCACCTCTGCCATAGTCAAAATGACACCTCATCCATCCTGTTACACATGGACTTAAGCGTGGTAGTGAGATTGCTTTTGACACACACCGACTGTGACATTTAATAATGACAATCGCATATTTTCATCTGATACTCCGCAGTGTGCTTGTCAGAATTGTTGTTGAGAATTTGTACACACTTTCTTGTGGTTGCTCACTTTTTTTTTTTTTTACAGCGCTGTGATGCGGTTTTCTCCAATTCTCTTGGATCTCTGTTAAAATTCCACGGCAGGTTTTGATTAGTCATTATTGTTGCAAAGTGTACCATGCCTTTTTCAGTATTTGCCACGCTCATATTGAGTTTTTCATGTGGCCTTGGGACTCCCTCAGAGTGGGAATGCCTTTGCAAGATGTGTTTATCCTGTGTGTGCGTGTCTAACGCTCTGTTTTTCTAATGTGTTTGACTTGAAGTTCCTGCAGAACGCTTACTACGAGAGTATTTGTGAAATCAAATCAAGTATGTGGAATTGATCACGCTTCCCTCTTTGCTGCTTATGTGCACATTTTCTTGACTTACGCGCTTCTCATAGTTCAGCGGTTCACAGGTCTCACTGTCATTATATGCATCTTGTCAGTAAGTCGTGTTTTATTGCACCCCGGTGACCTTTTCTGCTGAGCGGTGGTCATGTTGAAGCTCCAGACCCAGACACACTTCAGTCTAAACCTGACCTGACTATGAGACTGCACTCGGTCAACCACCTGTGTATCTTCTGCTGAGCTGGGGGGAAGCAGACAGAGATGGGAAAGCACTTACTCAAGTCACCTCTGGACCGCAGCTACTATGAGATACAGCCATAGTAAGAAAAAGAGTTCCCACACTTGCTCAGTGACTTTAAATGTTTTATTCGGTGAAATTCAAGCTCCCAAATTGGCATGTTTAGACGTCATACGGCAGATGCCATTTTTTTTATTGATGATCTTGTCAAGTCAAGAAATCCTGGTGAACTTAAAGGATTTTCCAGGCTAGTGGGAACATTGAAAACACAGCCCCAGAGATTACAGGAGAAGGGAGAATTAAATGTGGTGAAAGGGGAGGAGAAAGCCAGGGGATTTAGTGTGCATTTGTATGTGAGTGAGAGAAAGAGAAATAGAGAGTGGAGCAGGGGCTACAAATTATATTTCCTTAGCAGACACCCAGAAAAAAAAAGAGTCATAATAAGAGTAAATTGGATTTGAAGCAGTCATGAACAGACCCGGCCTGAGTATCCTCAGTAGCTTCATACTACAGCAGAATGACTGCAAATGTACATGACATAAGTAAATAAACAAGTTAAGTAAGAGTCCTAAGTTAGGAAGTGAGCAAGTGAAGTAAGTAAAGCAAAAGTTAAAACCATCAGAGTGCATGAAAACCACTGCCCATCCATATCAAGACAGATCTCAGCTAACATAAAAATGTCTGTAATTCATTTATACAATGACTGAAGAATGTGCCATAAGAAAAAAAAAAAAAGTTGACATGAAGACTGGAAAAATTACAGTGGCTGTGTACATTTACAGTCAGCAATGTTCATGTGCTGTGGATTCAGTTTTTGATTAAATGTAGAACTCCATAATAGTTTTATTTGTGTAGATGTAAGAATGATCTGTTGCGATTTTTTGCAGATTTGTGCAACATATGTGAAAGTTAGACTTAATTGGTTCATATATATATTTAAATGAAAAACAAGTCACTTAAGTACATGCAGCAGGGTGCAAAAAATTTGTCTAGTTTGGGCCAATAACCTCAAAATATTTCAGAGCTGTAGCATGTATTGTCAGCAGTTTGATCCAGAGGGCCATATCTTCAAATCTGTTTGGCTGATCATCATGAATTTTGGTGGCAACATTCATTTTGCCTAGAGCATGTTATCTGTCCATTTTGGTGAACCTATGATCTATGATACCCATGATAGCGCCACCAGCAGGAAAAATGGTCAGTATTGCAGTGGAATATCTCAAAATCTGTGTGATGGATCGGCATGAATTTCGGTGATATTATTCATGCTGGCTAAAGGATGAATGCAATTTCGGTGACCCCATGACCTTCCCACTAGTGCCCTCAGGAGGTCCAGTGGGGCATCTGCATTAGAAATAACACCGTTATTTTAATATGTTTTAAAACTAGGACCACTTCTATAGTGCCACCATCAGAGCTATTTGCTGAATATTGTGCATTTTTATGAAAAGGAAGGCAGTTTTAGTAGGAAAGAGAGAATAATACATACAAATACAATAAAGACTGGCAGCAAAACTGGCCATCCACTAAAAATACAGAAAAATCCAAAGTGAGCCAGCGGTGTATAGACACCAGCTCCACTTTCTCTGTCCAGGGGTAGGAGAGTTCACCCAGCGAGTTTGAAGCAGGCTGTTAAAACAGAGCTCTTGGTGTAAACAACCAGAGGATGATATACAGAGCAGGGTTTTCCTTGTATCTGGTTTGGGAGAATCTCACACCGCAGGACAGACAGCAGTGAGACGGGAGGGGAGATAGTGCTGAGGAGCTGAAAGAGCAACAAGTCCAGGAGGTGCTGAGTGAGGGGGTATTTCATCCCAGGAGGAAGGGAAGGGAGTGAAAAGCAAAAGGGGAGAAGAGGGCAGGAGGAGAAGATCCAGCCTGTTGAAAGACAAGAGCAGGAAGAGGATGGATGCGTTTCGAGGAACATGAGAGAACCTCTTTGTGGGTAGATAACACTGTGAGACCCTAATGTGTGTGTATGTGTGTGTGCTGGGGTGGGGGTGCAGTTGGGAGAGACGGGGCAGGGAGGGAGTTGTTGCAGGAGCTGTAATCGTATGAGATCCAGCTGGATGTTGTGTTTATCTGAAGATGGAGATGGAGCTGTAGATTGACAGTCATCTGAGTGACACATGCACACGTACTCACACACATGCGATTAAAAACAAAGGATTACTACAGCGGGCTGGTTTTGCATGCGCTTTCGCTCCTCTTCCTCACAGACAGACGGAGACAGTTCAGACGGTGTCTTATCTCGGTTATAATTCAATCCTTTCAGTGTGGAATCCCACCGGACCGTCTGAACTCCAAGAGAGGCAGCCAAAAGGCAAATGGCAGCAGATCAAAGATGATATTTATGAATACGTAATTTTTTTTTCTCGACTTCACAACATCATTTTAATATAGACTAGTTCGGCAGCGGGTATAGCAACTACAGTATAGCCTAGTAGATGATTTTAACATCATCAGTGATATCAAAACTTTCCGCTCACTCTCCAGCTACTTCATTGGCCTGAATAAAACGGCGGTAATGTGAAGAGCAGGCGTTGATCGGTGATGTTTTCTCCAGGACAACACATGTGCTGGTAGTTAGCCCCTATTTTGAATATGGCCTGTGATCATCTGCATGTCAGCGACTTTGTGACTCACCTTAAGCATGACGAAAAGCAGCAAACCTCTGCAGCTCCCAGTTGTATTCCCCTCCAGCTCTCACACGCCGTAATAACCCCGGTGTCCTTGATGTGACCCACATGCAGATGTCAAGGGAGGCTTTCTAAAGTTCAATGTGGCCTCCATTTAAGGCGGATTCCAAGCTGGAGGGGGGGCGCTGAATCACAGATTAAATAATTAAATAAATTTTAAAAATAGCAGAGTGGGTAGAAGGCATCGCAAGACACCTGCGTACCTTTAAGGCCTCCCATGAAACGTTTTATATTACACTTGGCAAGCTGCAGCTCTTTGTTCACGCATGTACATGAGATTTTGCATTCATTTTCCCTCCAGTGTGTGTGTTCATATGTGTGAGTGCAGGGGAGTTGTGCGTGTGTGTGCATGTGCAGTAAAAGTTCTCAGATACCTCCAGCAGGAGAACACACACACACACACGCACTCACACACACACACACACACACATACACGCATATGTTAACGATGAATTTGGGGATTCTAATTTCTCCTGTTTTAGCATAAGTAATAAAACCCCTGAATCTGTTTTTCGCAGTCCGAAATGTTAATGAAAGAAAGAAACCGCCTGCGAGGGCTGCCAAGATCAACCTACAGCTTCCTTGTTTGAAAAAGGGAGTCGAGGCAGAGAGGAGCTGAGCTCCGTTCCAAAATCCTGTCAGATGCATAATGACTATCACATTTTCCAGTGTGGCTAAGACTCCAGACAGAGGGAATTCACTACATTCATTTTTCCGGCACCTTTCTGAGCTCTACGCAGTGTTGTATCACGCATCGCTCTGATCTTTTACAAATTAAAAATGAATACAAAGTTATTTTTCTATTGTTCTTCTAAAAATTACATAGTTGATTAAAATGCATATAGTCATAAGTAATGTGGATATGATGACCAAGCATGTAGAGGCAAATAAAAGAACAGCTTGAACAGTCTAATATGTTCATAAAAGTGCAATGCTGCAATGCTGCCTTTAAAACCAGGAAAACACATATCAGGATATAATGGTGTCCAAAATCCCAGACAGCACTGAGTAGGTAAACAGCAGGTCCTCATATTCATTGTTACTTATGGCATTTTATCACTGTTTTTATATTCATTCTATGTCTGTTTACATAAGAGGCATTCGGTGCATGTAATTTCTGTATTGTAAAGCACTTTGAGCTGCATTTCTTCTATGAAAGGTGCTGTAAGTACAGATTCAACATTCAGTCACTGTGCCTCCAGGCTTCATGACATCATGGTTGGGTAGATTATGCTAAAACTTTGCTCCATTGCAGGTGTAAGTTACCTCATCAAAACTGTAATCAGTAATGTAGTGCACGGGATTATGCAAAGTCAGTAAGTGTGTAGTTATTTTCAAATCACTGGATATATTTGCAGTGTAAAGAAAAGAAAAAGTGGGGAAAAAAAGATCAGGAAATGTATTTTCCTGGTCTTTGGCTGCATTTGGCCAGTTCATAGAACAGCTGCCAGTATTTTAAAAGCTCTTTGAGTTTCTTGCATTCCCTTTAAAAGTATTCCCTCAAGTAGTCCTCGATTTTGTCACAAGGGTTTGTAATAAGGGTTTGTAAAGCAGACTTTTTTTTAGGTGCAGTTGCTTTTTTTTAGGTACCATGACAGAATACAGTTACTTTTTTGTATTTTAGGTGAATGCTGCTGTCAGAAGTGTTCTTATGTATGTAGGGAGGGATTGCGCATGTCTACCTCTTTGATTCAAACTGGTTTTGGTGAGGAGGTCTTATTGTTTAGAGTAATACTAACATTGCGGGTCCTTGATAATGGCCATACACAACCGAGGCAGTTTTTCAACTACCCAGAGGGGAGTTCTGTTTTCCACCCTTCTTTTAAATTACCCTAAACAAACAGTTATGACATAGTAAAGTTGAAAGCCATTGTCTGGTGTCGATTACCATTTCCAGTAAGTGGCATCCACTCTCTCTGAATTACCTCCCAGATGTCAGACGATTTCTGTCTTTGATTGGTGATTCATGTCACCCAAAAGGAGGCTCCTCTGACATGGAGGAGCGCGTCACTCTCCTGCTCACAGTGCATCTGTCTGAATAGGTTTTGGCAGAAAGACATAACTGTTCTTCCTGACCAACCGCAGTGGAGGATGGGATTGCTGTCATGGAGACTGACAGGCCACGCCCTGTGTCCAACCACAGATGTGGTGGGCCACCCAGAAGGAACTCCAACACCCATAATGCAGCAACGAAGAGCATGTCCATTGTTGCCCACCTCGATCAGAGGGCCTCCCATGTGTTTCCTTAGACCTGCTTCTCTTTGTGTTTTGACTTGTTGATGTTGGAGGTTGCTTAGCATTTGAAGGGGGAAAAAAATATAATTTTGCAAATTAACATCCAGCATGTGGTTTGCTTTCACGCTCAGATGTGAATTATTGTCCTGAACAGTTCATGCAAGTCATCATAACCCAGCTTTTTCCCTTTGGAAGTTGGCCTCTTGTCCCCCACTTTTTCAGCAGTAGATGCTTTTTTTTCCAAAATTTCCTTCTCTTTAATATGGTAATAAGTACTGACATGTCATTTTGCGTTGTAATAATAGGGTTGAAACAGTGCAAAATTTGCTTGTGAGATTGCTTAACAGAATTGCTCAACTACAAGATTCGATTACCGCAAACTATATTGCATCACATCCACTTCCAGTTCTTCATCACATCTTCATTTCACCGTTACGAGATATTATTGTAAGTTTACATAAATGTTAGTTCACTTAATGCACAGATAATAACCTTGAAGGCTATCTACCAATTGAAAACCACACAAACCGCAGTTTCTTTAACATATTCTACTGCCCTCCATGTTCCCTCAAAGCCACTGCTGAATGATAGAGCTACTTATTACAAGCTAACCCTAAAACCCTGAAATCACAGAGCGGCTTACTCCAGGATGACCATAAAACCATGCAGACATTAACCAAAGTGACACCAGTGGTAGCAGCACTGGTGGATTTGGTCGGACAGCCTCCTTCCACAGTGTGAGGAAATGAGCGCACGTTCCTTCCCCGGGTTTTCAAAGCACACAAGAGGTGCATTGATGGAGACCGGCGCTCCATCCATATGGCCGTGTCAGTGACGGATGTGGCCAACGTAGTGATGAGTTTGGCTGATGTGTGCCTGGCCTGTAAAACCGCTGGCCCATAGAGATCTCTCCCAACCGGCTTCCTGTGAACTATCCCAAAAAATCTGCGCTCCTCTTTTATGGCTGCTGGTTTGATCTGGCAGCACATCAGCAGAGCAGGAACTATAGTTTTACATTTACATTTCAGACACGGCTGGAGGACGACTTACCAGTAGATGGAGTGCGACAGTAAAATAAGTTCAAAATTCAAACCAATATTACATGCAGCAAGTAATAAAGAAAGCAAAGGCAAAGAAAAAAGAACCGAGTTGGAGAGAAAAAAAACAACTTTTTCGGCTTGTGTCTTGTGTCATTCCCTGAATTGGATACAAAACATCACACTTAGTAAGAAATGAAACGTGCGTGTGTGTGTGTGTGTGTGTTTGGGGTTGTAGGCTTGCATGACTGCATTGATTTAAGTAGATCCTTATGGCTCTTCTGGAGATAAATCACTCTGGGCATATGGAGCTGGGGTTTTTTTCCGTCTTTTTTGTATTTTTGCTCACTGTAGTGGAGGCTGATCAGTTTGCTGCTGTGGATCAGTCTCTGTTTTTAAGGTTGTTTGGTCATCCGTCCATCCATCTGTCATATGCAGTATCTCTGTCCAGGCACAGAGCCCTCATATTCACTTCCTATACATGAAATATTTGCATACATTAATGAGTGCTCTCTCTCCGTCACACACACACACATACACACACACACACACAAGCACTGTCATACTCATCCTCTGTGAGGCTAGAGAGTATGAGAGCTAGAGGGAATAAATGTTGACGTATAGCATGTGCAGATTTTTAAAACCTGAAGGCCTTCTTTCTGCTGCCAGCAAATGCGCACAAGGGCAGAGGCCTTGTCCTTCCCCTTTGCAATTCAGGTGGCCCTTACAAAGGGCCTATATTTGTAACCTGTGGCTTAAAAAATCAAAACTGTAAACATTAAACTGTTCACGTTATTATTTAGGCTAATATCATGTCAGAGGCAATTGCGCTTGATTTAGGCAGAGTAAAAAAAAAAAGTGGGCCCCCTATCACAGTGGGCCCAGGGTCAGAAGACCCCACTGCCCCCTGCCTGCTCCGCTGCAGTCTCTGACAGCACCACTGAGTTTAATGACCATGCAGGTCACCTCACATGTCACAGCAAGGTGACATAGCTGGTAGTGATTGGTGCAGAGGGGAACTGCATCACACCGCAAGAATGGCCTCAATGACAAGCCATTTCATTCAGTATTCTGTCTTAAAATCTTGTTTTTCTTAAATCAAGTGAAAAAAAATCTGCCAGTGGGATGAGATAATCCCACTTGTTCCCAACTCCAATCAACTTGTTACATGAATTTTGCCTCATTTTGCATTGTGACAACATGTTTATAAAAAACAAGTGAAAACAACTGGGATTAGCTATCTTGTTCCATTTGCAGATTTTTTAAAGTTTGTTTTAAGAAAAAAAGACATTTTAACATGGAGAATTGCTGCAGTACATTTTTGGGGATGATAGATTAACTGTTGCCTTGTTTGTTGTTGACATCTGAGTAGCTGGTCAAGACACCGGAGATGAGTGTTCACTGCTTTACTCGACGCCAAGAAACTAACAGCGATACACATTTCTTCTTATGTCCGACAGTCTCTGAATGAATGCTTCCCTTTTGGAGCTAAAAGCAACACAGGCTGTCAGGTTTATGGTGCATAAACTGAAACACACACACACACACACACACACACACACACAGAAGTCCACCTAACTGAGTGTTCCTGGCTCTCAGTCCTGGTCCCACTTACCTCAGTAGTTCGTTGTGAAGCCTTCCCTCTGTGCCTCTGTTTCTCAGCCTGCACAGCTTGCAGTCCAGCAGTTCTGAAGCATCCATCCCCGCTTTATGGGGAATGACCTCAGCCTCAACATGTGAGTGTTGTCATGTTTCACAGGGGGGAGCATAGGCAATGCTCTATAAAGCCTGCTTTACAACCACCACAACGCAGTTTATGGAGTATTACGAAATGGATGTCAACTTTCGGATGCACTGCAAAAAAAAATCTCCATCTCAACAAGTTATTTACTCATGTTCAGTGTTAAAAAATCTTATTTATCCAAGTAAAGACAAACTGCACTGGAACCAAACGGGATAAAATAATCCCACTTGTTTCCTGTGCAGTTTCACTTGTTAAAGAATTATTATTATTATTATTGTTTACTGGCAACTAGTGTAAATATGTTGAAATAAGACCGAATAAGGAAACTCAGCCCTCTAGGGTTGAGAAAATAACACTTGATTCAAGAAAATTATTGATTAGCATTGGGATTATCTCATCCCACTGGCAGATGTTTTCATTTGTTTTAAGAAAAATAAGATTTCAACTCTGAATATGAGACCAAATGACTCGTTAAAATGAAGATTTTTTTGTAGTATACAGTAGAGCTGCTGCCAACAGTTATTTAAATTATCGATTAATCTGTTGATCATTTTCTGGATTAATCAATTCATTGTTTGGTCCATAAAGTGTCAGATAATGGTGAAAAATATTAATCTCAATTTCCCACAGTCCACGGTGACGTCTTCAAATATCTTGATTTGTCCCCCCACCAACAGCCCACAACCCACAGAGGACTAAAGAAACCAGAAAATATTCACATTTGAGATGCTGGAATCAAGATAATTTCGACATTTTCTTTTTTAAAAATGAGTTAGAATGATTAATCGATTATAAAAAATAGTTGGAGATTAATTTAATGGTGGGCAAATACTCGATTTTTCCACTATGCATTGCAACTCTAATATACAGACTTAGTCATTCATGCAGGCAGGCCCTCGGATACTCGGCTTGGATTTGTGGTTTTGATGACAAAGAGCAAAAGCATAATATTCTGAGAAGAGACAGAGACAACGATGGGCCACAGACATATTAGAGGAATGAAAAAGAAGATGCTATTTTTACTTCCCAATTCAAAGGAGGAAGCAGCCACAGACGTTTCAAAAGCACCAACAAAAAGATCCTGTCAGAAAAGGGCATGCCTCAAATACCACTCTGTGGTTTATTTTCCCAGCTGTTCATTAGAGGGAAAATGTCATTTTGTTTATTTTATTTCTGTTTTTCTCCAACTGGTGACATGTAGCTGTTTATTTTTCTTTGAAGAACTGCCATTGCTCCTTCAGCGCTGGGGGTCTTTGTAGTGGATCTCACATTTTGACTGGCACCTGAAGCCGCCAGCAGGAGATCTGACCCGGGAGGGGTGAAATCAATCAGATGAACTGGCTCTCGGGTCCAGTTACAAGCAGCTGAGCATCGGCGCGGCAGGAAGGTTCTGGATCTTGCTTGCCTAAGTACTTCGACGTTGAAAGCGCTGACTGGAAGGAAATTACAGAACCTCAACTCTTCATGTGTTGAATTTTCCCTTGAAAGAGAATATGACGCTGATTCAAATGTCGTAAAATGTACTTTATGATCATCCGCCACAGCTGAATGGCAGCTATTTGTGAGACAAACAGCCTTTGAATCCTGTTGTTCTCCGGTTAAAGTATTATTATTGTTATTCTTGTCTTTGTTTTCGATGTTCTTGCTTTGAACTCATTTTTCTTTCCCCTTCGCTGATGGTGTTGTATTTCCTCCAGAGTTGAGTGTAGGTGTACTATCAAATTTTGGATGCTGATCGGATGGTCATTAGCCAGTGGGCCACACACACACACACACACACACACACGCACACACACACAGAGAAAAGGACAGCAACATTTTGGGGTGCTTAAGCTCCAGTGTTTTGCTTTGTAACTAAAACCCAAGTCGCTCCATGGGCCCCAAATCCCTGAGCTGAGTAAGTCCATTCCCTCTCCCCACTCCATTGTTGATGCAGTTTTCTGGAAAGATGACCTGTTTGTGTAACTGCAGCGAGCGCTGAGTCTGTGCAGACCTGCGCTGGGCCTCCAGGCGGCTGGGAGGAGG
>OMLB01054878.1:0-15471 GCA_900302555.1 Myripristis jacobus
AATTACAAGAAGTCAGTATTGCTAATCACTGGAGAATTCACTACCCAGTGAATATTGCTATATATACTTGGGTTAATCCAACTCTTGGAAATAATATAGCAAGCACACAAAATTTAATGTAGATTAAATACATAGCTAGATGAAGATTAACGCTGTGAGAATATGCAGACGACTCTTCGCTCCTCTGCAGAGTCTGGATGTTGGCTCCAGATCTTCAGAGTTGTGTCTCCTCACAGGGGGAGCTGTCCTATGATGGACATGAGATCCGAGTGTTCGACTTCCTGACCCAGAAATCCACCAAGCACACGGCGCCCAGTGACATCCCCATGCACTTCAGCATGTCTGGGCATGGTGGAGCCGACTACCACCTGATGGACGCCTTCATTTCTGCTGTGGCAGTGAGTGCATGCATTAAGTTGCTTTTTCCCTTCCAGTGTTTATTCTTTCAAATCTATATGCATACTTTGAAGTGACTGAGTGGCTTTGATGTTGTTAAATGCACAGCACTCAAATCTATGAGTGTAGAAATCAGCCTATAGAGCTTTTCTTTTGTTTCTCGGCTCACACGAGGATCGCTCTGATTTTTTATATTGTATTATATTGTGCTGAATTTGCTATTATTAGTAATTTGGAATCGGCCATTAAATGAGGACAGATGATCAATTTTCATTGTATTTACATTTCTCTACCTGTGTGGGGCCACTGACTCCAGATTAAAGGTACTCAGTGGAGCTTCCCTTATAAACACACTTCTGTTTACAGTCACAATTCCTCATCAAAATAAATTGCCCTTTGACACCTAGAAAACATGTTTAATTCATTTCCCACTTCAAAATATATTTTCACACCCTTATTTTGGCTCTTCACCACAGAACTTGAATGGAGTTTAGACTACAACCACAGTACATAAATCAACATAAATCCATAGTTCACACCATACTGGCTTGTGTTGTCACCATAGGAACTAACGATAATCGTCATTTTATTCTGTGCTCGTCACATGAACAGAGCAAACAGTGTGGTAGTCCCTCTGTGCATGTTGGCCCAATGCTGGAGGAGCTTATTGTGTTATTGGGTACCTTCAATGCAAAGGTTGACTGACCTGTGTGTGTGTGTGTGTGTGTGTGTGTGTGTGTGTGCACTTTCACAGAACAACGATGCATCCCTGATCCGCTCGGGCCCTGAGGAGACGCTGCTGAGCCACATGCTGGTGTTTGATGCGGAGCGGTCGCGGCTGGAGGGCAGAGTGATCTACTGTGGTGACGCTAACCACAGCTAAACGACTGAAGGACGCTTTGACAACACAATAATTTCACTTTTTAAAAGCAAACAGTGTAATCCGGATGATTGAAGGCACACTACGATGATGAATGACAGACCGAATCCTCCGGTGTATGCAGGTTGATGATTGTGCTGTTACTGCTCAGGGATTTTAATGTTTTGTGTTTTGAGAGACTCTTCAAATCTCACATAATGTGATATGTCTTGATCTAAGAAACTGATTTTTCATTTTCATTTGAAGGATGTGAATGTAATTTTTAGAATGATTTTAAATACAAAGTTGGTACTCTGATTAATATAAATTGTCTTTGCTTGTGCCAATCTGCCAATTGTCTGTGAAAATCTGATCCCCCCCCGGCTGTGTCTGTGTGCATAAAATGTAGATTATTTATTTAGCAGAGCTCACCAGTTTGTTTTATTTCATGTACTCATGCCAGCTGACCGGTGACTCAGATCAGTTGCTGACCCCCAACTGTGAAACTTACATCAGTTATCAATGAGACAGATGATAAGACTGAAGGTGATTATGGAGAAGCTATTGACTTTAAGTTTATTAAAAAGTAAATAGAAATAAAAATCAGAAATATAAAAAATATTTGCAAGGTACACTAAATACAGTGAATACTGTAGAAGTATTACACATATGCAAGAGGCTGTCAGATTTCTATGAAGTCCAGAATATTTATGATTTAATACATTGGAGATTCTTTGCTTTTTATGCCACAGCTCATTCACATCTGTGCTGAACATGAACGGTGAACCTTCTCTACTGACAGGTAGTGGTGTAAGTTAAAACGATAAAGCTCAGTACAAACGCGCTCCCAGTGGCTCAGACTGCTGGCTTTGTGCAGCAGGTCATGTCATCTCAGCGGAGCGCTGCCAGCTGCGTGCTTCAGGGACACGCTGTCTTCTTCCAACGCAATCTGATGGGAAAATAATAGAAACTTTCCTGTTAGTCACGTCTGCCAGGGAATCCGACAAACAGAAAGTCTGATGAAATTGACAGATGACCGCTTTAAATTGGCACATACAGACAGAGCAGTTTTATTCCAAAACAGTACACCTCTGTTTGGGGGGGAAAGATACTAGAAGTTCATCATATGAGTTCAGGGCATTAGATTCTATAAAAGGGCAAGCGGTTGCAATTTGCTTACAGTATCTTAAAAAGCATCATCTGGTTAAATTTTGTACTATAAAATACTGTTTTCATTGTTACATTGTTATCATCATCATCATCTGAGAAACCTTTCGACCTCTACTCACCCTCTTACTGATCAGTGGCAGGAAACTCTCTGCTGATTGGCTTATTCTGCTTTTGCGGCACAAAAGTATTACTGTTACTGCTGATGTTAATGTATTTGTGTGGTACATAACATAAAAAACTAAAATATTTGAAACAAATACAACTGGTTAAAAGCAACATTAGCACTCGAGGCTCCACAATGGGCCATAAATGGAGTTTTAACTGGCTGCATCAGGACTCATTATATTTGACAAGAATCTTTTGAAAAAATATTAGTTTTGCTGTACTATTTAGAGGAAGCCCAGCCTCTGACACTGTATTTGTTCCTCTTGTCCTGGGATCAAGTCCTGCCACAAATTTCTGTCCTGTATTCCACACACACAGCGTCCCTCTAGCTGTCTTCTCAAGGCAAAACAGGATTTTTTTTTTCCTGAAAAACACTTAAAAGTCCTAATTTAGACTTTTTGTGGCTATAGAAACTGTAGAAGTTTCCATGTAGATTCTTAAGGTTCAGACACACTGTTGGCATCCATCTACTTTCTTCACTGCTGTGCTTCACTTCACTATTTATTTTCACAATACAAAAATACATGATCTCATATGTCTTACATACTGTCAAGTCTTGTTTCAGAAGCTCAAGTCAGTTTGAATGCAAACAAATGGCTTTCAGTAAATCAAGTCATGATCAAAGCCTGTGTGAGGTAAAGGTCTTTCAACAGGGGGCGCCATACTACACAAAGAGTTTTTGATCTTTCTGCGTCATTGGAGTGAGACCTCACTTTACATAAATGCTGTGCACCTTAACAGTCAAAATAAGATTTACCCCGGCAAAGGGACCTCTGCTGCATTCAGCTTAAGAGGAGAGGGACTCATCCCCTGGAGCTGCCCATCACCGGTACAGAAATAGTCTGACAGACAGCAGCCTACTGTAGCAACAGGCAATTGTGTGTTAGTTTATACCCTGCCATGCTACCTTTTTCAATCTCTTTTCTCAGGCTTAAGCTTGCTGCAGCACCCCAAATAGTCTGGAATAACAACAGCTGATGCACACAAACAGCTGATAGTTTAAAAAGGACAGAGGAGTGGATGGGATTGAGAAAAAACAAGACAGGGATTGCTGGTTGAGTACTTCCAGCTCACACACCAGAAACCAGAAACTGTTATAATTTCCCTTACTTACCTGTGATTGCGATGATACCTGTATCTGCTTTGTACTATGTGCTGTGATAATGTGTTAACTTTGCATTATCGAGAGCCAGTTAGTTCACCAACTACTTGCATGATGTTTGCCTCAGAACCAGGGTAGGACCACAGAGTGAGAAGTTTGTTGATCTTGTCCTCCACCTTTTCCAAGTAAATGCTGATGTTTTCATCCTGGATTAGAGTGGAGGTTGCAGAGACTCTTATTGTCACAACATAACAGTTTCACTACATAATTACTGTCAAACATGCTCAATTATACTATTCATTCCAAAGCAAGCCTAGTACAGCCATTACAGCTAATTTTATTTTTGTAAACTGATTCTGTAATCCAAGATTACACCCATTGCAACCCAAGACAAAGCATACAACACCTGCAGTGCTCATAACCTACAACTTGTTGATGTCTGCAGAGCCATTCTGTCTTCTCTCTGTGTGTATTGGGAGGAAAGTCAGATCAGATTGTGTGCTGAAATGTGACCGTTTGTGTCCTTGATACCAGAAAATACCTTGTACAATGTAATTACCCTAACGTTGGTACATTACATTCAATCCATAACTATATTAATTATATTACCAATTACAGTGATTTTTGAAACTTTGCTCTCCTGACTCCCATAGTGTCCTTTGGTGGATTACTAAAACATTTTTCTTGAAGTAAGTGCCACACTGGGACTAGCGGTGAATAAAAAATGGAAAGCTTGAACTTTTGTTCTGTAAGGTATTTATGTTGGCTGGTGAGCAAAGAAATATTAAACTGCTAAATTTCTGCATGCAGTCAGTTCTGATTGTTCCAGTAAAACAGGTAACAGCATGCAAAGTGAGAAGGGGCTTCTCTGCAGCACCTCTCTTAAGCCGATCCAAGATCTTCTCCCTGGAGTCGATGCTCTGTCGACAGGCCTTCAGCCGCCTGCTGGATGGAAGCTCCTTTCAGAGGAGCCCGGTGCTCCTCCTGCTGCCGCTGCCTCTCAACCACAAATTTCATCTCCATCTCAGCGGAGAGCTTTGAATCAGAGACATAACGGAAGACACCTTCTCACAGCAGTGATATTTTAACACCAGATATTTCCATCAAGGATTTGATCTCAAATGGTCTCTGCTTCATTATGCTGACAGTCGATAAAGCTGAATAAAATATAGTTCTGCTCCTCTACTTTTGGGCCAGGACACATATTTTCATTTCTGATCAAAAGCTGTATTATAGTGCGAGCCTTTCACTAAATGCTTCAGCTCATAGAAACACTTCTGTTAGATACTTCATTCATCACCAAATGGACGCTGGTGAACAAAATAACAAGCGTTACTGGTCAAATAATATTAATCATCTGCCTCTCACTGGGTGATGTTTGACAGGGACTCTCTCTCTCTCTATGAAGTTTCCCCTGTCTCTCTGCATTTTATTCTTTTAATTTTGCAGTTGAGTCATGACATGTGAGGGAGGATGAGTCCTTACAAGTTGAAAGGGATGACTAGGCGAGGCTGAGGCCCTGAAGGGTCTTATTTTGCAGCAGTGAGTGTACATTTATAAATATCTACCCACTAAAGACAGAAATCATTTGGCATGAGCTGGTGATTCAAAATGTTTTCACTATGGAAATGAATGTAACTCTCAAGCTTCCACTAAAAAAATGTTCACCAGGGTCGGCAACCACAGAAATTCAAAGTATAAACACTGCCGTTCAGCCTCAGAACAGAAACCAAAAGCTTTGTGCCCTCTAAATAAATCAACACTGGAAAATCTTCCAATGCTTCTACCCTGACAGCAAAGAGTTTGTCTGCACTCACCGAGGAATAATGTATTTTTGTGAAAGCATGTGACCACCACACTCGATTTAATTAGAAATGAAGAAAATCCCCCCCATGGATGTCTTTGTCTTTGACTGCAGAGCGATGCAATTAGAAGTGAAACAGCAGCGTGTCACGAGACGATGGTGTGTTACTCAGAAATAACACACCTAAACATGCACTCAACAAACCCATGTAATAATATAGCAATAATAACCATTAGGGCACACTCTACTGTGAATGTGAGTGTGGAAGTATATAGAACACAACCATGAGAAGGCAAATAGAGGGCAAAACAATAAAGATTACTAACCAGATTTTGCATGCCAACCAATAAAGCACAGCATGAGACGCTTTATGTTTATTTTAGCTGATTAATTTGACTTTGAAAGCTCAGATTAAGAAGAATTATCACTTTATCACAGCATATTAGGTAGGTTTAAGAAAAAATGCAATCATAAGTGTGAAATCTAGGCGTTTGCTTCAGCAGTTCCCTGGTTTTTGGAATCACAATCACAGTGTGCTGGTTGAAACTCATCGCATATTTTGGTTGTCGCTGCAGTTGAGTATATGGAGTTTATGATGGACCTCTCTGCGGCTGACATCCTGGGCGATGCGCGCTGCGGCCTTGATGCTGAGGAGAGCTTCGAGCTTGTGGTCATGTGAGAGATAACCCGTTCCAGGTTGCTCTTCCGTGTGATGCACTGGGCCACATCCATCGCACTCTCTGGCCTTCAACATCCTCTGTTTATCCTGGATCTCCGCAGTGTGTTTAGCCATAAATATGTGACACACGGGGTAATGACAGACAGTGGGTGTATTTTATTTTTATGAATCTAAGCTGTCAGCAATGAGGTCGGGGGAAAAAAAAGGGTTAGTCAGAAATGAGCATACCGGAAAACCAGATGTTAGACATTAAAGGGAGTCTGACAATTAATCTCTTCTGACTGCGATACGGTCTGGGGCATTTGCTGTTCAAAAACACATACGAGATTGCCTGTGACTGCCATTGAAGTTCTCAGGACAGCACTGCCACTGTAATCTTGTATTCAAAGAGAGAAAAAAAAACATATGAAAATGTATGTTAACCTAATAGTTTTGCCTGGTGGGTCACAAGAACCGCAGCTAGATTTAGAGCACAGCGCTAAATATAACTCACCTGGCCTCAAGGGCAGCGGCGCACTTTGCCATCAGGTTACAGATGTTCTTAGAAATCTCATGCGGCTTCTGAACAACACAAACAAGACTCGGTGGTTTGCTGTCTGAAATCTCTCCAGCCCGTTTGCCCGGACGTCTAAGCATGTGTACTTAAAAAAACAAACAAACAGCTATTACTTGGCATTTTTCATAAACCCACAAGCTTTGAGATCAGAAGAAATCATAAGACATAAAGAAACCTGTCATTATCTGAATATAATCTTCCACTGTGTATCAGCGCAAATCCAAATCTGTCTCATTTTCAAGGAGATTTACATCTAATAGGGTCATCACTCTGTCACTTTTCCTTGAAGAGATGTAGTAGCAGCAAGAAATTAATTCAGGTAGAACTGAATGAGTGTCAATTTGGCCTCCATTTTCTATCCAAGTACGAAGAAACTGTTTCTTTTCCACATGCAGGATCCTCAGTTCCTCCCTCAGCTGTACATTGTTGGCCTGCATGTTACTGAAGCAGCTTTAGTGCAGAAATATGGGTTAGTTAATGTTTGCCATGCTTACTAAAGAGTATTATAATGGGGTCAGGGAATTACAGATAGAGCAGCTGCTGTAAATATGAAGGGCAGCCTTGTATTTACAGTGTAAATGTTCTGAATAAGACAGAGTCAGCAAAGACGCGCAACATGTGGCTGAGTGGTTTCTCTGTGTAACTCTAACCCTGTGCAGTTTGTTTTCCAGAAAACAGGTGGTTTTTTGTAAGCTGCTCTTCTCTGATTTCCCACTGAGGCATTTGGTTCCCACTTGACTCCTCTGTCCTGCCAACTTCCTCTCCTGTTTCAAAATCTGGAGACAAAGCCAGTAAGAAAGGTCAACTATGGTCAGAAAATCAGGAGAGCATTACCAAGAGGGCATTCGGATGAGTCTCTCCGTCTTATTTGCTTCCTCTCGTCATTGTCACTGTTCATGCTCTTGCCATGTATTGTCTCGTCCCGGCACCTATCGCATGCTCGGACCTCAGGGTGGAGAATCCCTCTTGGCGTGTCCAGGGGCTCTTCAATGTTTTTCCTATTGAGGTTTTCCTTGTCTGAACTCAGGGTAGGTCAGGTAGGTGCCTTAGAGGTTTCCAAAGTCATTTTCCTTGTTTTGCTTCCTTGTATTCAGGTGTGCAGACAATTCATTCATTGTATTATCAATTCATCGATTATAAATTCTGACAATTCACCTGCATCGATCTGCTAAAAGAAATAAATAAAATGAATCGCTCTGACTTCAGTTTGAATCGATAAGAATGGCTTTAACTCTTAAAAAGCATCTTAAAAATGTTGTGTAATGTTATGTATGTTAAGTATGTATTGCTTTTCTTAGCAGCAATAATGTTTAGGTGATACTTTTATTTTTCCATTTTAATATAAAGAGGACAGCCTGACGTTGTTGCACATGTTCATTTAATAGATACAAAATTGTAACTAAAAGTGATCACTCAAATTGTTGACTTGCATCGAGGTTTACAAACCCAGATCTGACTGAACTGTTCACCAGCCAGTGAGTCTGGAATCAAACTGAAGCTCTGTTAAGATAAAGATTCACATCCGTACTTATGTTTTATTTTGTCGCATACTCTATCGCATCATTTTATTTTGTGATTTATGGTTGAATAGCTCGATGTAGGTAGGCAAAGCCCTTTGAGACATGCTTGTGTGATCCAAGGCCATATAAATGCATTTATAGAAACCCGACTTGACTCACCTCATCTTTCAAAAAGGCCTCTTTGTGTTTGTCTGATTCCACCTCATCGTTGTCTTTCTCTACAGGCCAACATGTTGCCCAGGTCTCGGGTGATGGCCATCGTCAGTACAACAGAGGAACAAACTCTGAGAGACGCTGAGACTGTGAAGAATCTCCTCACACTCATCCTGGATCTCACATCTGATCACACAGACACAGACACACACATTTTGAGCAGTGCAAGCACTCTGTAAACGGTAGAGAGGATGGACACAACAACAAGGCCTCTCAGTGTTCAAAGGCTACTATCAACATTAGCTCTGCTGTCCACTGCCAAAAATCAAATAAAACAATAAAAATGCAGAATGAAAACTCTAGTTGCTCAGAGCCAGGTGCTGCTGCAGCTAAATGCTCAGAGGTGTTCAGTTCAGTGACGCTTATGTATGTATGTGTTCAGAATAATGTGGAATAATGTGTTCAGAATAATGTTGGAAAGCAGGGAAATGAAGGATCATGCTCAAAAAAGGCTGCAGCTCTAAACTGCTCCTTTGATATTTCTGAAAATGCTCTCAATTAAACAAAACCTCAAAGTTGCTTAAACAATAGCAGAGATTAAAATACATCAACACTTGTTAATTTACTGTCTATGTTATTGTTATGGTGAAAACAGGAACCTCGCTGCTGTGGCATGTTCACTTCTGATGAGCAAAGATAGAAAAATTCATAAACAGAAATACAATACAAAAAAGCATGATGTTTAAAAGAAACCATGATAAAATGGAATATTCCTGAATATGACAATGCCTTTTTTTCAAAAGATCAGAGGGAAAGAAAGGCGCTACTTTCTTTCACATTAGAAAAATATTGAGATTTCTATCATAAGGCAACATATTAAAAACGTTTTACATTTCAGCCCACATTTGCAACCAGGTCATCATTAATTTTTATTATGCAGCCTGATAATTAAACACCACCAACAACAAAAACCTCTGTATTTTTCTAGTGAAGGCAAGAGTAGCGCCTTTCTTTGTCCTTTTTGGCTGCACCTTCTCACAGCCGGGTGAAGCGCTGCCTTTTCCCTACAAAAGATTAGATTGCACAATAATATGTGTGCCCTATTTTGAAAGTATATTCATATAATTTACAAATAAATTTAAAAAAAACAAAAAAACAAAAGCAGGCTAATTAAGTACTTATGTCAAACATTTAAAATACTGCCCATTTCTGACAATGCAGAGCGTGCTGTTTGTTTGTTCTTAAAACAAATCAACAGTGCAATGTACTTGCCAAGACTGATTATGGACAAATAATAACCGATAACAGATGTGATATGATGTGATATGATGGTAATAATCCTCAAACTGTGATTGGTTGTTTGGTCAAATGCCTGTTCTAACTGGCTGCTGGAGGTGAAGTCACCAGGAAGTGAATCAGATTACATTACTGAGGTCGAGTACTCCTGTGAATTTTGTTATTAATACTCATTTTAAGCAGATAATCGAAGAGCCTGTATGTTTTTCATTTCGAAAGTAACCGTCCTTTATAACTCTATATATAACTGTGACTTCCTCTCGTGAGTCACACTGGATTATGTTCATCCAGGTAATTATGGCATTCCAATTTTATCTGGAGATTGCATGCCATTAAAGAGGGAGGTGTTCTCACCCAATGAACACGGTAATGACAGCAGCATACCATACTTGGCCCTTGCAACACATCCAGCATGACTAATTCTGGAGCGGATCCCAGAGTCCATGTTGCCAAATGGATCACGTTGTAATGTTTGATGGTGGTACTGACACAGTTACGAGGCTACTGCGGCAATAAGGGTGTGTAGAGTAAACAGACGAGATGATTGAATCACAGAAACGGCTCTGACCTGGCGTCAACCACTGGGATTACATCAGTTAGTGTGAATGGGCACTCCTTTTGGCAAACTTTAATATCACACCTCCATGTGATGCAATGTATTTGGAAAGCAGCGGCGACATTCTTTCAAATATGTCTTTTTGTTCACGCAAGGACAAATGACTACCATTCCAGCTCTGATAGAAAAAAAAATCCAATTTATAACCTTAATCCCCATTTCTAAACCGTCTCTTTCAAGAATGAGTCCTCACTCTGGAGGATTTCCCTTATCCTTCTCTCCTCGTGTGGATATTTTGGTCCTCACAAGATTAGAAATAGATGGAAACACACACGCACATACACACACATGCACACACGCTGCCAGATAGGCTGACGGCTGACTCTTGGAGACGAGTTTGCTAACTGAGTCAGCAGCTGTATTGTTGAATGAGTCAATCATTCCACCACAGAGCCCTTTCGTTTCTCAAGTCCCTCCCACATCCATACAGGCACGTAGCCTGCGTTTACTCAGGGGCTTTAACATCATTTCCCTCCACTTCCAGTTTAATCAGCAACTGCACATCAGCCAACAGCCAATAGCAATTTGGCACCGTCTCCAGATCAGTGCTTGATTGGTCTGACATAATCAAATGATCAGGAAACACACCTAGCTCTGGATGTGAGTCAAGGTAATGATTAAAATTATTGGAAAGATGGAGAGATATGTTTTATTGTATCTGTAACTGTGTGTGCTAGATCATGTCTGTGTTTTTCATTATGTAACAGTGTCCCTTTCCTTTACAGTGCTCCTCTTTTGATTCGAGACATTATTTTTATTTCAGTAATGATACACAGTAATGACGTGCCACAGCAAGTAATGCGGTTTCCCATTTTCTGCAAAGCTAATAATCCCGTGATCCTCCCAGTCATTTACCGTACGAATGAGCCACGTTGCCAGGAAGAAACTCCTACATCTGCTTTGAGTTTTCTAGGAGCGTACCTGCTTTCATGTAGTAATATCTCCTGGAAGGCTCTGATAGTGTCGCATAGCACTCTCCTCCCTTACAAGACAAGCGTACGTGAACAAGGAAGTGGAGGAGGAAAGCAAGGAGGGGGAGCAGTAAAACTGTAAAACAGTGACTCAACAGGAAATGATGGAGCAGGAGTTAGGTGACAGAGAGATGGAAAGGCACGAGGGTGAGGGTGGGAGTGAGGGAAAAAAAAGATAGAGGAAGCAAGAAAGGAAAACTGACTCTGTCATGCCTCAGGACTCCAAAACATGCTGCGGGTAGAGAGACGGACAGCCAGACAGAGGGAGAGAGAGATTGTGCCGTGGTTTTCTAAGGAAATCTGTGGGCCATGAAAACACAGATGGCCTCGTCATTTCTCCCCCCCGAAATTCTGCACAATGGAGTCATGTTGTGCACACACTGAACACATTAAATCATCCATGGTCATACTACAATAATGTGACAGACTTGTTCTTTTTTTTGGTGTGTGATAATTTTCCTCAGATTGTGTGTTGAATGGGCCTCCAAACCGTCATATGTGACCCAGCGCCTTGTGTGGTGATTCAAATTGACTTTGACCCGGCGACAAGTCACTGACAAAACACGCAAATATTTACCATGGTGCCCTGTCACATCAGTTTCCCGGAAAATATCTCAGGATTCGTGGAACGGACTTACACAGCATTCACATTTCAACACACTTTACTGTGATGGCAAGGTGCTTTGTCGGGTGGCCTCCTTCTAAAGGCAGAAAAATATTCCACTCTAGTGTCCACATACTTCAGAAGATTCTTTGAATTCACAGCAGAGCCTCTCCTCTCCCCTCCCTCCTCCTTACCCATTTCGATTACTGGCTGTCTAATGAAGTGGAGTTCATTTTTACAGGGCAGCGGAAGGCCCCCTGCTGTGCCTGAAAACCCCTCTGCCCTCACTGAGGCTCGGAGCCACGGGTAGCAAAGCTGCCCGGGCCTCCGACGCCGTATCCTGGGTAAACGGCAAAGAATCGCCCCTTTCATACTGGAATCCCTGCTGGTCATTGTCCCTGTCGCCATGAAATCAGTCGTCACTTTAATCTGTTGTCACTTCCTCGATCACTTCTTTACCCACTGACGCCCCTCTGTTTTTCTCTTCTGGCATCCTCAGGGAAGAGAAAAAAAAGCTGTTTTGCTGTCTTGTCGCTCATAGGAGCAGCTGTACTGCACATAACCAGCTATCTGTGTGCATGTGTGTGTGTTTGCGTGTGTGTGTGTGCACCACTTTCTTGCCAAATGTTTAAAAAAACGAAACATTTATATACTGTGCTTGACATTTTATTCACAACACACATCTGTAGTCCATGCTGATATGTATAATTTTCAATATTTCATTAATCTTCCACCAGTGTAGGTTTCACAAAAAGCAACGTGGCCAAATAAATGTCTAACTTTCAGAATGTCCTTTTTTTTTTTTTTTTTGGTCTCAGCGCAGTTCCCCAAGCTAGGCAGCAATCAAAGGCAGCATGAACATCAATCTCAGTCTCATCACATCCTCCTCTTCCTCCCAGTGGCTGCTGCCTCTTTGATAGCTGAGCTGTTTTTTCACTGCTTGAGGTCAAAGGCTGTGGTGGGTAGCCCACTCAGACATTTGAGGAGTCTGCTTCCTTCCTGACGCCTCCATCTTGTCAGGCCAAACCGAAAAATCCAGAGTTAATAGACTAAAAAAAATCGATGCTGTGAGGGCGGTGTTTTTCAAATCACACCTGTAGTCTATCTGTGCGGGCAGCTTCACTCAAAGCACAATGCGATCATGTCTGAACCTGTGCAAATTAAGCAACGTTTCCTCAGTTTCTCCAGTTCAGGACCTCTCATCAACTGGATAAAACATCTCCCTGCACATCCTGTGTGCTTCTTTAGAAAATCTCCGAAGGCAGAGGAGGCAGACGTGACTGTATTCATGTCATGGCATAATGCTTAGATAAAGGACTGGTGGGAAGACAAGCATGCAATAAGTTGCAGACATTTTTCCAATGAATTGCTGTGTGGTTGTTTCCTCTCAAACCCTCTAATTAACAACACACAGCTACTAACAGTGCAGTATGTACAACAGCAGCTGTAACTGAGACATTTTTTTAAGTTATCATCTCTTTCCAAATGAGTAACCTTGTGAATGTAAGAGTGATACAACTTTTTTGTTATCATTATCATTTTTTACAGCCTGAAAGATCAATTTCTCATTTCGGCTCAACAGATAAATTAAAGACTAACTGTATTATAGATGCTACTGTCTGATGCAGAATCTGGTGAATGATGTGTTTAAACTGAGTCACCCTTAATTTAACACAACTCCATATTTATCATAGCAGTACACCCTAGAATCTAGTGCAAAATAACTTGGGAAAATGAGAAGCCTGTTACAACATTATAAAAACGTTTTTTTTGACGATTTTGACGTTTCAGAGGACACAGCTTTGGAGGCAGCAAACAACATGTGCTACACTGCTTGCCACTGATGTGCTTACGAGCAAATCTTAATGTGGCAATAATCAGAGTTTTTCAACTTAGCGTTAAAGAGAAAGTAACTCCAAAGCCTCCAAAACTTCAAAACAGGTCACAGTAATCGTTCCGAAGACATATTTGCTGTTGGGCTACATTGTTTGGGAAAGCATCTTCTGTGTTTTTCCACTTGGAAATGAAATATGCCGTATGTATAGTCCATGTAGATAAACATTAGCTGTCAGATCGGTTGACCGTGATGTTAAAAATGGCAGCAACTTGACCGCCTGCAGTCTGTAATGAGGCTCTAATTGCTATTTCATGTTTGTACACAGCTGGTTCCTCTATAAGAGAATTCCCCTCGATACCATGTCAGCACATCAACCTACACAAATGTATTTACCATAGAACATGCATGTTAGCACCTACTGAGCGCGATGCTTTATTTCCTCAGGCAGCGTGGGCAGTTGTTGAATGATGCCTGGCCATTTATATACTGAGTTAATTTGTATATTTGTGCTGCTGCAGTTCACCAAATGTTGTGGATAGATGTGAAAAAAATGCCCTGGAAAACGGTAGTCTGCAGGTGATGAATTTAGCACTGAACATCTGCTGTTCTGCTCTAAAGCTGTCGATTTGATTTGACCGACCAAAACAAATTCCCCCTCCATGATGAAATTTCAATATTTGTTATTCACTTGCTATTGGTCCCTGCCGTAAAATCTCAGTCTTTCTCGCCTTCAATCAGTTTGTGCAGAAAAAAACTCAAAAATACATAAGCTTTGCATGTGCTTAGATTTGTATGTATTCATTTATTTAAATTTTATTTGATAGGGGTGATGCAATTTAACATAGTTCCAGTAAGAAACGTGAAATTGACGTGTACATGGAGTTTCTGGCTATTGCTAATTTCCGACTCCTTAGCTGGGCTTTTACTTTGATTTTGAAACAGTATGAGGGAGTTCATCTTCCAGAGCAATCCATCACATGCTTTTTTTTTTTTTTTTTTTTAAATGAAGAGGGGGGGTGTTACAGATGTGGGAGGTGGGCTTCTGACTGCACTGACAGCTGTGAGGGACGGAGGTCTCTCAAAGCAGGAAATGACTTGACCTCCCCTGTGGGACACTGGCCCACCCTGACAACAACCCCCACAGCTCTGAGCATCCTGGGTCACTGTTAGCGCCTACAGAGCAACAACAGCAGAGCGGGGACTCCAAGATCCACCGGTGCAGGCTGCAGAAGTTATAGCGAAAGTTTCAGTTTTGAATGACCATTTACTGAGCAGTAACTGCGCCGGGAAGGAGGTCTTTCTTAACTGTGTGATCAAGCAGATCAAACAAAAATCTCTGCATATCAAAACTTTCAAATGGATGTCTGTATAGTTAACTGACACTAAACTAAAAACTGAAACTAGGTGTGAAACAAATTAGTTAACTGAAATAAACAAAAAAAAAATAGAAAAAAAATTAATAGTGTGCTTATAAAACTAACTAAAATAAAATAAAAATATACAGATGTCTTTAGTTTTAGTCTTTGTCAATTTGGTTAAATTTTTTTTCCACACAACCAGCATGAGGAGGCGTTCTGATGTTTATTGAGACTGGGATGTCGACATGACCATCAGCTGTCCTCACAAAATGTTATGTTTGTATAGTAAAACTTATTCTGAACTTCTTAAATCTTGCCCCTGACAAGCACCCCCATATTATAGTAATAATAAAAAACTAAAACTAATACTGAAACCTGTAAAAAA
>OMLB01054878.1:22360-35376 GCA_900302555.1 Myripristis jacobus
CCGCCACATCTGACCCGGAGATTGTGCAACATCCCACACATCAGACAATTAACTTTAAGCTGGAACCCACAAAAGAGACCCACACGGACTAGTTAGCCAAACTGGAGTAGTTTACTGGGCTCCTGCCACGACTGTATTGTTTTAGTGGTTTACTTTTGCATCTACGGTTTCTTTGATGTTTTGAATCAGAGACTTTGGGCACCTGGGACAATGTGATGTAAAATGACAAATTAAAGATGATGATCTTTTGTTCTCTTATGTTGTGTTCCAGTCGGATTCTCATCAGTGTGAAATGCCCATAAACAGTAGGGCAACAGTGATTATCTCCCGATTCAATACTATCATGACACTTGGGTGCCGATTCAATATGTATTACGATCCTTAAGTATTGCGATTCTACAAGCATTGCAATTCAATATTGTGATTTGTTGTTTTTGCACGGGATTAGCATAAGATGGGCATGTCTGCAAAGAGGAGACCTGTTGGTACCCATGGAGCCCATTTTCATGTCGATATCTTGAGGTCAGAGGTCAAGGGACCCTTTTGAAAATGGCCATTCAAGTTTTTCCCAGCAGTATTTAGCCTGCTTAACGACAACCTGGCATGATAATAAATAATAAACAGTGCTAATAGCATGTGTAGATAAAGCCCCATCCAGTCCAGCAGATTTCTTTGAGTGTCAAGGAACAGATAATCTATATTGGCACTATCTTATTTCAGTTTATATAAAGTATTGATCTGGATTATTATCTCACCCTTGACATACATACAGTCAAGTGTGCTAGTTGGCTGTTTGTTGTTGTTTCATACTGATGAAGGTCTAACTGGAGCAAATGAGCGCAGCATGTGGGATCTTTCATGCTTTATTCTCATACACCTGTCCTAAAAAAACAACAACGTTTGGATGTGTAAGTTTTCCTGTGACTAAAAGAACAATTTAAGAAAAAATAGAGCCAGATGATTTCTACAGGATTTATTTTTCTGTCCCTGTCTGTGTTGCAGTTCAGCTCTGGAGCAGAATGAAGACATGGGCTTGACGGAGCTGAGCTGTGTTGGAGCTGCAGAGCGACACCACACAGACCTTCATCCTCTGTGAGAACACAACTTCCCTTTCTGCCACAACATGGCCGGAAGCCAGACTAACTACTGGGGACAGCATGACATGAGCAGGTACACAAACACCAGCTTGAAATATAAATGTACAAGACGGCATCAAGTATCAGTCATTGTTATGTAACATTTTAAAGTCCAGAGGCCGCACTGACTCTCAGCGTACAGACACAAAGATTTCACACTGAAACACTGTTTTAGAAAATAAATGCTAACTGGTATTTATTGTCTTTAACAGGCACCGATGAGTAGTGAACTAGTAAATGGTTTAATTTACTAGTGAAGGGCTTCAGATAGCTAATAACAAATCACTTTTAGGTTGCTCATCCATATTTGAGATCTACTGTAAAGGTGGAGTTCAGAAAAAAATTAAAAAGAAATAACAAAGATCAGGGAATTTATTTCACACTGGGTAGAATTAATGCCTTGCTTTATTAAGATGCAGGACACCTGCCATGATTAAAATACCTTCTGAGTTTATTGCCTTTATAAGTGTTGCCAGATGTAATCCCCCAACTGATCACAAGCATTTGTAATCTGATAAGCATGCACAGTGTTTGCGTAACATGTTGTAAATACAAAAAAACGACAACATGTAACTGGTATTCCATTAAGTTTAGTGCATATGTCATGCTTGTTATTTCACCTCCAATGACTCACTCATGACAGGTTATGTGCAGGAATGATTTACATAGATGCACAGCTCTGTATGGATTTCTCAACCTGTGTTGTTTTGCAGAGTGTGCTGTGGCCTGAGGACTGACATGGAAAACAACTTGACCGAGCTTCAGCAGCGGCAGGCGGCCAAGGAATGTGACAGTGAGTGAACTAACTAATTTTTTCAAAGAATTACCAAGCAGATTACAATTTGAAAAGGCCCGTTCACTTGCTAAACACACATAAGTTGATGCTTACGTTTGTATTTTCAGTCACTATTTGTTGTAACGCATTATGGGTTAACTTGGCTTTGAGAGAATTGGATTTTATTTTTTCTTATTGCCACAACTAATTTTGAATTAGTTTGATTCAATTTTGATTCAATTTGAAAACTGCTCCTCACTCACATAGTTGACACATAGTCGCTATTTCTTTTACTGCATCTTGGGTAAGGGCCTTGATAGAATGTGATTTTTATTTTCCTTGCCAACACTTTTAGCAATTACAGAAGAGTTTTTGAGAATTAATTTCTGGAATAATCGCTGTCACCTATAAGTGAGGAACATCAGCCATTAGCTGTTAAATCCTTGATATTAAGAACACTGGGCGCTCAAAGTACTTTGCATGAAATTCATTTATTTATTCATTTTATTTATCCTTTATGAAGCCAGGAAGATCCCATTAAGATACAAGATGTCTTCCACTAGGGAGCTACCAGTAGTGTTAGGTAAAAAATGCCTGTGATTTGGTAGTCAAGATATTTTGATTTTCCAAAAACTAGTACATTTATCTTTCATTTTCTTGAATAGGTCCCTTTTAAAAATAACACTAATAAAGGTAAATTGGCCTTAACATTAATAAGAAGTTAATATTCTCCTAAAAAGATTGCGGCTAAACCTGATTTCACTATATAAAGTGGGTAAGGTGTGTTTAGGTGAGCGTTCCCTCAGCGGTTACACAGTGTGTGTGTGTGTGTGTGTGTGTGGCGGATGCGGGAGGCGAGCCTATCGCTGTCTGGTCACCAGCTGTTCCTGCACTCTGAGCCACATCGGATGTTTCTTGGGAAGCTCAGCAGAAGGTTATGGGAAGCTCCTGTAGATTACGGCTTGCGTCTCAGATAAACGTGATCCCTGCGGTAATCAGGGTGTTGTGGCTGATGTTTGACGAACAGGGTGATAGGTTAAGCGGTTGTTTTCACCATGCTTGTACTTCTGTTTCCTGTGTGATACGTTCAGCAAAACAGGATTTTTTTTGTTTTTTAAGGAGAGTGGGCAGTGCTCTCCCCTTGGTGCTTTTTCCTTCCTACACTATCAGTATCCACAAGTCAGGAGTGTTTTTTCATCACAAGTTGTTTTCCATGTTTTCTTTCTTCCTGTGAGAGTTGTTTCCGCTCGGAAAGAAACAACAGTTTACTCGCAGTGATGGCAAAACCTTATATTATAAAGCGTAAATTTCAGGTGTTCAGTGCAATTCAGGATTTATTGGCAATTCTCTAATGCACGATTACTCTTCCCTCCTCCAGCCACCTTCCCCTTGTCCCGGTCTCCTCTCTGCTCTGATACTTATCGCCTGACGTCCCACAACGTGCCGCAGCCCTATGGGGGAGACCAGGTGGTCCCTTCTTCCCAGAGACTGAAAATGTTTAAGGGTCACCACCGAGAAGCCAAGCCCCTGCCGCCTCTGCCTGACCCCGAGGAGCTCATGTCGGACGAGGCCGCCGATAGCGAGGTGGAGTTTTTCACCAATGACCGCCGCCGCCTTTTGCCTAAGAGCTGCCCCAAGGCCCTGTGCAGGAGCAGCTACAGAGGCTGCGGCCAAGTGAATTACGCCTACCAGGACAAACCCTCGGGGCGCGTTGGCGGTGGGAGCAGTTCTATGGCTTTTTCTTGGCCAGGCACAGATGATAGTGGAACCAACGCCGGGCTGGGCTTTGGAGCCAAAAGCTGGATGCTAGGTGGGGCTAAATATGGTGCCCAAGGGCCGCATTTCCATAGAGCAGACAATGCACAGTTGGTCAGGGATTCTTCCTGTAGCAAACAGCCTGAACACTTCCAATCGTCCAGACTACGGTATTCCAGTTCAGGACCTGCTGACAAGCCTGAGATCCCGCCTCGTGTTCCCATCCCACCAAGGCCCCCTCCTCTCCCAAAACCCGTTTCGGATGACTGGTCTTTCAGCAGCAACGAGGAAGACAAGCCTCCCAAAATTCCTCCAAGGGTCCCCTTAGTCCCAACCTGCCCACCACGCACCCCAAGCCCCAAAAGCCTCCCACTTTACATCAACGGCGTAATGCCTGTCACTCAAAGTTTTGCTCCAAATCCGAAATATGTGAGCAAGGCGCTGCAGGGACAGCGGAGTGAAAGGGCGCCGTCTGCAGACCAGTGCTCTCCCTGCATTGTTCCCATCATGAAGGACGGCAGGCGGGCCAGCGCCACACACTATTTCATCCTCCCGTGTCAGCCGGCCTACATGGACAGACTGGAAAGGCTGTTCAGGGAGCCGGACAGGAAGGACAGTCCCAGCATGTGCAATCCAGAGCTGGGCTGCCAGAACAGATAGAGACCCTCGCTCATGTGTCTCTCCCTGTGTCTGAAACGTGTTCAGTGTTTATACAGTCCTGACTACCGTCCTCTAACACCATGCTGCACTCTGTTGCATGGAGTTTGTCAAGACATTAACATGCTACATGCCTGTCAACAGAGTATGTTCACCTCTAATGTCACGTTAATATTATTCTCTGGGATTGTTGTATTTTAAGATGTCGTAAGTCACAGCGGGCTATAACATCCGTTTTCAGTACACTAATATTAGAGTAATTACAAATTGAGTATACAGTACTGAAAGGACTACAGTTTTCACACAGGGGAATGGTCTCAGAGGTTGTGAACTTGCACCCATCACCTGTCCATTCTTAAAACTAAGGACTTCACACAGAAGTGATTACAACCAACCTGAGATTTCATAAAAACTGAAACTTTATTTCATGTATGTTAACAATTACCTACCAGAGTTACAAGCTGGGCTTGTGCAAAACCGTTCCTCCTGTGTGTTTTGTCTTATTTTCCATGACAGTGCTGCTTGAAATCTTTACCACAACGTATTGCTATTTAGATTTAATGATTTTAAGAACATCCCCTCTCATACAAATTTTTACTAATTTTAACAATGGAGAAAATGGCGAATATTTGAATGACAAAAGAATGTTTTGAACTACAGTGGAATGGAAGACTTCACCTAGTAAAACTCAGTCTAACTCACCTCTTCCCCTGACAGCGACTGACACCACGACAGCTAGTTAAGTAGAAGTTTCAGTCGTGAACTAGATGGCACTTAGTAACATTCCTTTGACTGTCTGAAAATTTGAGAAGTTAGTATGTTTCAAAATAGTGGAGTCTACATTTTAAGTGTACCAGGTGTAGCTTCAGGTTACCTTGCTGTTTTTTATTTTCCTGTGTAAGCCCTTTGAAGGCCTTTCAGCTTCAGGTCTGTTCAGCTGAATATAATTTCCAGCTCGGATTGTTAGAAAAATGATCATTGTAGTTCAAAGTTACATGTAGCTACACTTTCCCTGCAAGATACTGAGCATATTCAGTTCATGCGTTGATTTTCACATCATAGTGTATTCTACTGTGCCCAAATCTATAATTTATTTACTAGCTGTTAAGTGTTAACCTAGCCATGTCACAGTATTTTTAGCCATGAGAAGCATGTTATGTTTATACTGTTGTACGGCGCAGACCCGGGTTTACACACTGTTACATCAACGGGTTGAAGTTCTCATGAAGGTTCTTTGTGTTTGATTCAGCCTCAGCAAAGGCTGCTTGTTAGTTCATCATGTTGTGTGTGTTTGTCAAGATTAAATTCTCATAAAATTATGTATTTTTGATTAATCTATTTATAGAAATAAAATAACTTATTCAGTTTAGGAGTGCCTCAGTGTCATTTTTTGTTCTATGGAAATCACTTTTAGTTTCTTTCCATCGCCGACAAACTTGCACACAGCTTATTTTACTGTTTAATGATTTCTCTCTGCCCTTGGATCCTCATTGGCCCACTGTCCTTAGACAATAACATAAGAAAAACTTGTCACCTCATTATTTTGCTAGTGTTATTGTACCAAGATGTATCATCACAGCATCATCTCCAAAATCCTGCTCGTTTGTGAAAGATCTTAGAAGAAGAAAAGAGAGCAGAACTGTCAAGGCCTCATATTCCAGTCCGCATTTGTGCTCTGATAGTGAACTGACTGTAATTGTGTATATCTGAAGAACTGCTAAAAGGAAACTTAGTGCAGGCAAACTGAATTCCTAAATGAAGTTGCTCACCTCTCGAAGGATAAATTTCATCAATATTCATTTCAGTGATTCATGACAAGTCATTGTTTCACAGGGATGAAGCTGATTTTATTTATACCGAGCTCATATTGATAAATACTGATCTATTGTCTCTCCTTCATGCACATCTAAATTTAGTTTATATGACAGACTGTTCATCTAACATCTTAACTTAGACAAGCACATTATTTTACCCACAGGTGCCCCACTGGGCCTGCTGGTGGCGCTGGAGGGAAGGTCATGAGGTCACCAGAACTGCCAGGTTTCATCCTCCAGCCAAGACGGATGTTGTCACTACATTTCATGGTGATCCACTGAATAAATTTTGAGCTGTGCTGCTCTGGACATAACTGCTGACAAACCGGCTGACTGACTGACACGGTGATGTATTTTTGCCCCCGGCCTCCCGGTGGGGCAACAAGACCAAGATTTGTACAGGGTGTCTGCAGGTCCTTAAAGGTCTTAAAATGTCTTTAATTCAATATTATATACATTAGGCCTTAAATAGTCATTAAATAGTCTTCATTTTGAATTTATGAGGTCTTGATTTCCACATAAACATTTTATCAAATTTATCCATCTTTTCATTTCTTTTTCAAAATTAGTCAAGATCTTATCAAACTCTAAACCTATCACTCTCTTTATTTTCATGTGCTGCACTTTAACCATTTTCTATTTACTTCCATACACTACATTTATTTACACACAGAGGCCACATTATTTACTTTAGCTTCTGTGGAGAGAAATCAACAAAAATCTTGGGGCATATTTGTCCCAAGTTCTGTGGTTTAAAAAAAAAAGTCCTGGTTAGATTTATTCCAGCAGCAGCTGCAACCTCTGCTAATGGAGTCTGTTACAAACATTCAGTCAGTAGCCAACCATATTCTTACCTAAAAAAGACCTCAGCTCAAGACCAAGTGTACAAATGTACAGTACTTACCAATAATGCTTATCTGAATTCTTCTTTAAAAAAGGTGATTTTCCCCAAACTAGTTAAATTTGGTTAAGAATTGTCATAAAAAAGCCTTAAATTTAAATTGTAGATATCTGTAGACACCTTGTTATAATTTATATTGGAGGCTACGAAGAAATGTTTTGATTGGCTGCTTCTCTGAGAGAAAGTAAAAACACACAAACATTAAAATGAGACATCTGGGAACACAAACTTTACTGATGCACCAAAAAAAAGCTGAGAGTGGTTCAAAGCAACTCACAAACTTCAGAACTGCAGGATGAATGATGTGTATAAAACATAAACTACCATCTTTCTGTGGTTAGGTGATGGCGATGACACTGTGACTGATGCTTTTGGCAGGAGAACCTTCAGGGAAAGCACAAATGACCAATTCATGCCCACGCTACATTATTTCCTAGTGTTTTTATTCACAGTTCATTTGCCATTAAAACAAATGGCATCGGGGTGTCTTGGTGACTCAGCAGGCTAAGGAACACACCATTTAACATCAATGGCATGGTAGCAAATGGTGCACACATCGTCCTCTTTTCTCTCTCCCAATGTCATTCTCCGTCAGAGCTGTCATATGAAATGTCCCAAAAAAAACAAAACAAAACAAACAAAAAACTGTCACATGTGCAGGATTTTTCACACTCCACAACCTGAACTAATTTCTTTCATTCATTTGTAATTACAGTCAGGTGTTAAACAGTTAATCAGAATGACATTTTGCGCCAAAAAAAAAAAAAAAAAAATCATTGTAACATGGAATAATTTCTTGTCTTTGCAAAATAAGTTAGAAAACAAACAAATAAGACCTCTAACATTAACAACCTTTACCTCCTTTCACCCCATAACCCGACCCACCGACCCCAGCAGTTCAAAAAGGGCCTAATTGAACTTCTGACCCCTGTTCTTCCACAGGTACGACCTCATCTGTCCCGTCTCCACGGACTGAGGTCCTTCATGCAGCCTTGGGGTTGTCTGAGTTGGCTTTGGCGGATCGCTTTACCGCCAGGCCCGGTTGAGCAGTTTGACTTCCGCCAGGCGTTTGCTGATCATGGTGGCAAAGAAAAGGGCGAAGAGCACGCTGCTGATCAGCATGTAGTCGTAGTCGTCCTTCAGCACGTCAAACTGCTTCGAGGGATAGACGCGGGTTTGGTAGATGTCAAGACCGTACGCCACCACCTGCAGGAAGAAAAAAAACAAACAGCTACACATTTTAGGGTTTCACTCGGTAAAATTGCTTAATATGGTTCAAGTTTGACCCTAAGCAGCAGCAATATGTCCTGACACTTTGGAGGAGATGCACTGATAAAGGCTTTTTAATCTGGCTTTTACTTGTTTTTTACTTTACTTTTAACCGCAATAACATGGATTGCAGCAAAGGGAACCTAAATACTCAGTGACATTTAAAAAAACAAAACAAAGAAAGTTTCCTCCAAGTCAAGCCAAACACATTTTGTTTAACATTTGATATTTTTTGCATAAAACAGAATACCTGTTCATCATTTCGGAAACTTTAAATTACAATAAGGATTATTGTGAATTTGTATGGCACCTTTATCTTGGTAACAGATGCCGGACTCACCAGACAAGTGGACTCCAGTCCGGAGGGAGCGGTGTAAATTCCTCGCACTCTCGACACAGTCTGGTTGTAGTTTATGAACCACTCGGTACGGATCGGCATCTCTGGTGAGTATGGTATCAGGTTCTCCTCTCTGGAGATTAGGAGACAAGTTAGACGGACAGATGGCAGATGAACAAGAAAAAAAAAAGTGAGTCAAGCAAATACTTCACAGCAAATGTTACTGCAGAACCTACCGGCTTTGCTCAGACACTATTTCTGGCCTCCGTGGGTCAAGGAACATCTTGGGTAATGACAAAATCGCTCCTGATGGCAAGCCGACTGCAAAAAAGCATAACCAGAAAAACAATAAAAGATAATGGGAAGGTAATGAAAGAATTATTTTTAGTTTTTAAAGGACATTTTAAAGGGAAAATTTACCCTACAAATTATCCACTGTCCTAAATACTGCACAGTAAAGACACATTCTAGTGAAAATGAATATGTGTCCCTGAAAGACAAAAAAAATAATTCCTGTATTATCCTCTTGCCAAGAATATGAATGTTTAACACCCACTGCCACTCTATTAGCAATATCTCAATTCTGTGTACAATCAAAGCTATTAGGAAAGCATAAAGGATGTTGTCAAGCGAAAATCGCATGCAGTTTTGCAAAATCACTTCTGGAAATTTGAACACGTACTCGTCTCAAATCTCCAGTCAACCTGAAAAGGCAGTGTGCTAGCACTCCTGAATTTTCAAGTAAAGTGGCCACTTTGCGGGTGCTGAGTAACCGAGTGCAGGGACTGGACCTTGGCTGACACTCACCGAGCAGATGGCGGCTGGTGATGCCCTTCTCGGTCAGGGTGGCCTCCAGGGTGGAAATGGAGGAGGGGAAAATGTAAGACTGCTGGAGCACCTGTGGGGGATGAGGCCGGTCCAGGGAGCTGAACACGGTGCTGTTGTAGAGCTCCATCCCTTCGTAGAGCTCAAGCACAGAGAACTCGTTCCTTCGTGACTTGGTGCTCCAGTATTCGTACTGTAGAGCCAAACATGAGTTAAACATGAGTTAAATAATATGCTTTTCAATCACTGTGCTTCACCAGGCACTGTAACCCAACACAGACAATACTGACACAACAGTTCAACGCTAACCTGAGTAGGAGTATCACCTCATCCTTAATGCAAAGTCTGCATTTTCTTTCTTCTGCTTTCAACTCATTTTACCTCGTCAGCTTGTTAATGGATGAATTTTAGCTAATGAACAGTGTAAAACAACCTCAAGTCATTTTATGCAACTGCAAGCTATTAACCAGTGATACACCGTCACAAACTAGAAAGCAAAAGCTCATGATTTCTTCCATCCCTAGTAAACAGCTGTTATTACTTGTGAATAATACTCACCACCACCCAGTTTTCAGAGTGCACAAGATGCACCGGCCCTCTGGCTTTTCTCTGAACCGCTTCATGGATAATGCGACCAGTCACGCCATCGATCAGGAGGATCCCGACAAAGCTGCGCTCTTGGTGTAAGTCTGTGCTTTCAGTCACCACGGCCAGAAGATTGGGGTTCAAGTACTGTGAGGGGAAATGTGATAAAACACCTTTGAGTGCCTTAACTATGGCCAAAACTATGGCCAACCAAACTCTGAGAGCAGTAAAAGCCTCCTATGTGACCTTGAATGAGAACTTGAATGGAGCAGAATGGTCTTTCCCATTCAAATCAACATACCAGGATGGTGAGAGCAGTGGACATTTTTATGTATATTGTCGCTATGGTACCAGGCTCACATCCGTATAAACTGCCTTTGGGTAAGTTGCTGGCTCCCTAAGAGGAGAGGCAATACAGCCAAGGACCAAAGCAGCGGAGAGACATCTTGCATTTCAGCCGGTGATTTCTCTTTTCCACTAAAGTTTGGCTAAACTATGACAGTTTTGTAGCATTTAAGGAGTTATATCAAGTAAAAGACACGTTTTATGATGCTGATCAGCTAGATTTAGTAGTTTGCAGATGTTTTCATCCTGTATAAGCTAAATGATCATAGCAAACAGTGCAATAACCGTTCTACTCCAATTAATCAATCAAGTTTATTTGTCACATGTGATCCCATAAGGTACAACCAAAGTGAAATGTTATCCCACCAGCTCCTTCAATTTATGCATAGAGTTTGAATAGAATAGTAATAGTAATAAATAATATATGTGTATGACTGGAGGTGGGGTTAAGGGTCAGGCAGAGGCCACGTTTAGGATCCTAGTGGCCCGAGTTAGAAGCTCTTCATGAGCCTCTCAGTACTGGCCTGGTGTATCCGGTACCTTTTTCCCCGACCGCAGCAGGGGAAAAAAGGCCATTATGTGGGTGGTTGGGATCTTTCTGATTCTCTTAACCTTATTCTTGAAGAAAACTCCATTCAGGTTCTGTGGGCTGGCCCATTAAAAAACTGCAAGCCCACAGCAGAAAATTGAGAGAGTTCAGAGTTTGGCCTGTGACCAAAAGTGCTAAAAATTCCCAGGATTATATGATGACTAACAAAGTTTTCTATATATTACTGTAAGTTTAGCCTATTACATAGCACATGTGGGTGGCAAATTTTTAATAAATCAATAATGAAGCTGTTGTATTAACAGGACAATAGATTTGCAATCAGTTAAAGCTACAATCAGAAATGTATTTGACAAGTAAATTTTGTATATACTAAAGGGGTACAATGGTCTAGGAAACAATGGAGACACCATACCCATGACTGAAATGATGATGATGTAAGGGAGAATACTTAGAGGGAAGAAAACAATCAAGTGAAATGCTAAGGAGAAAATTAGAGGGGATTTTCAAAGCAATTACAGTAAGTGGAGGAGAGGGGATATGATTCACTGGGGGAAAAGGTGATGAGGTAATTCTTGGAAAAATATGCTTTCAGCCTACAGTCGAGGATGAGGAGTGACTCTGCTGTTCTGACTGGAGAGAGAAAAACATTCCACAGCTGGTGAAGAGCCTGGATCAGGCGGTGCAAATGACAGCAGTAACAGGATATTTCTCAACACAACATCGGTGTGGTTTTTGGGCAAGGTGGGTAAGCGGTGAGCGTCATACCTTATAGAGGACACTCCGGTCTCCCATTACTCTGCCCTGGGAGTGCACATGCTCATTAGGCCTCTTTCCTTTCACTGAGACGATCCTCTGCACCTCGGTCGGGATGATCACCTCCCAGATCATCTCAGTGGACAAGTCCTGAAAACGCAAAAGCAGTTTCAGGGTTACTGCTTCATGTAAATCAGTTATTTGTAATTCAAAGTAGCACACAGACGGGAAAAAACAGAACTCTTGGACTTTCTTATGCATTGTTTTGGGATGGTGCAAGCAAATACTGGTCTCTATCTAGCAAAGGGCCACAAAATATGAACAACTACAGTAACTACAGCATACAAGATCTCAATGGTGTCCTAATGGATGAGATACTGTGTGTGATAAGGTTATATGAAGTGGAACAGAGGTCCTGTCTGTGCTATTAACAGTAACCTGTTGCCGCTGTTTTTTTCCCCTGCTGTTTACTGCTATAAGGCTTAATACTGTCTGACTCTGAAGTATGTTTCTGCTTGGTGGACACAGAATTAAATAAATGCACTTGTGATTGAGTGATTCATGTTTTAGTCATTGTCTTTGCCGCCTCACTGCTCCATCTGCATGTCGGCCAATCTAACATGAGGTTTGTATGAGAGGAATTTCAACAGAAGGCTAGTGAACTCATCGCCAAAACAAACGCTAATTCTTCAAAATAGTTTCCACATGAGCAGTTCACTGACAGTAGAAGGCCCATGCCAAAATAACCCTGAGACAAATCAGCAAAGTGAGTTTCACTTGCCGTGCGTAACCTGTAGCCAGACAGTCTTCCCTGGCTGGAGTCGACAAGGTAAAAGAAAATGGATGAGGCCATCTCTTGGAGCTGCTGTAGTACGTTCTTTGTTGAGGGGAAAGCAGAAACCTGAGAGGAAATAGATTACATGAAGAAAATGAGAACCATGCAGAAAAACAACACACTAATTTTGGGCAGACAAAGTCTCTGAATGAATACGTAGGGACGCTAGATTTGATTGGTGAGGCTTTTGGATGTGTTGTGGGCCTCATCTAGTAATACACTGGAGAATCAGCGCAATGATGCACCCACTGTCTTTCCTTCAAAGAGTCACAATCAAATGTAGTTGCAAAACCTTGGTTAATTGCACAAGGTACACATGGGTGCTGCTGAGAAAAAAAAAATGACCGAACTTTTTTTTTTTTCCTTCTCCACCAACCTTGTACTGGTCATCGACAAGAAGCAAGACCTTTGCATAGTCCTGGTCCATGAGTGGCAGCAGCAGTGACTGAAGTATTGGCTGAGGCAGAGCCGGCGGGGTG
>OMLB01054878.1:35396-62235 GCA_900302555.1 Myripristis jacobus
AATATGACTCTTTCTGCCAAATATGGGATTAAATACATGGAGGGTAGCTAGTCCCGTATCCTGGATGAAAAAAAAAATACAGTAAAAATTAAAAATAACAATACTATCCACATATTACTTCCATTGTTACACAAACTGATGTTGATATCTTCTCTCCAAAACACTGGCACAGTAACTGCAATATTCAGTTATCACTACAAACTAGTTGAAAGTTAGAGGCCATCAAATTCAACTGGAGACATTTTCTGTTCATTTTGTCCACATGGAGGTCTTATTTTGTGATGTTTTCTGAGTCTGGGAATAGACTCTGGGAATAGACTCTATGGCCTTCTGCTGATTGACTTTAAGAGGCCAAAAAACCTCAGTCCATTGGAAAATGATTCAGTTCCAAGGAAGGGACTCCTACATCTTGAGGAGAGATCTTGGATATTCAAATGCTCTCCCTCCTCTTTCAGCAACAACCATAAAAGTCCCTTTGAGAAAAGCACTTGAGCTCTAAATGTCCAAGTAGATCATTTCAAACTATGGTTATATTGAGCAACTTCACACAACCTCAGATATCCCATCTCATTGGGAAAAATGTGACTGAAGAGCAGATATGTTTATAGAAAATTCACTCTGTCAGTGTATGTATTTAAAAAGCTCTTTGGTGTGGCATTCCGGTATGTTGTTTCCCCACTCATTAGATTTGCTTTTGCAATGTTTGTGGCCAACAAGCTATTGAAAACTAGTACACACCTCACCCTGAGGCACCGTGCTCCTATTGTTCGGTGCCTTTGTCTCTTATCCAGGCCACAACTAATGATTATTTTCATTGTCGATGAATCCATCGATTATTTTTTCAATTAAAGTGTCAAAAATAATGACAAATGCTTATGGTGAGTTAGCAGAGCTCAAAGTCATGTATTCAAATTGCCTCCCTAGTCAAAAACCAGTCAGAAAAGACAAAGTATTAATTTTATAATAATATGAACAGAGAAAGGTCAAGCTAATCTTAGTGAAGCTGATCAGCAAGGTTTATATTTATTCGATAAATAACTAAAATGACATATCAAAAGTCAATTTTCTGTCAAGTGACTAATTGTTTCAGCACTAGCTTTTTTACTATCCCACTTCACTCGGTAGTTGCTATTAAAAAGCACACTCGGCTAAGATCCTCAGATCAGCGTCTTACCTTGTCTTTGATGAGCAGGGTGCACTGTGGGGGATGAGGGAAGTGTGCAGTCGTTCTCTGCACCATCAGTTTGAAGGCCGCATTAGACGGGATGTTGTCCAGGTAGTGCCTCCATAAAATTGTGCCGGTCTTACTGTCAATCCCAAAGAGCTTAACACAAAAGCAGCAAATAAATTAAGTTTCAACTGAGGCCCGTCTGACTAACGTAAATCACTGTTCCCTCTATTTCCCTCTAAGCGCACAGTTCCTCTGCTCCAGATACCTGATAAATCAAAACTCAATCAATCATATCACTGACTGTGCTTTAGTCTTGTACCTTGCCAGATGCAGTAACCATGACCATCATCTTCTGCAAGTTGAACTCATCTCTGGACAGGTTCTCAATGGTCACGTCGTTTTTAACCTGACTGCGGGGCTTCCGTGCGTCGTAGAACAGCTTCCAGAGATGGGCGATCCAGGCCTGGAGCAAAATGAGCTGAGAGGAAAGCCTCTTCAGCACCATGGACAGCAGGCCGTCTGGACAAATTCAAGGGAGAATGCAGATGGTGCTTCACAACTTTCAGTGGATTACAATTTATTTGATCTATTTTATTAGATGTTCAACGCCTTTTTTTAAACCAGGGTTTAGCGTTTATCAAGGTGTCAATAATGCTTTCGGTCACTGCATGTGTAAAAAACAGAATAAATAAATAAACAGCTCTCACATCATAAAGCAGGGTAAGAAACAAGGCAGAAATAGAGGGATTGGGTTCTGTAGAAACTCAGGATGACTAATACTAAAAGCTTATCAAGCTCTGGGAGAGGGTGGCTGATGAAGTGGATGTAGTGGTGGATTTTCAGGTAACAGAAGACAGGGTACACCGTGTCTATGTTGCTAAGAATATTTCACTACTGGGAAGGCAGGAAAGAGAGATTGTAACTGGATGGACTGAAAATCAAGAGCATGAATGAGATAACAAGGCCTGTAGGTAGAAGGTTTGATTCCTTTTGTAGTTAGGCTAAGCAGGTAATCAAAATATATCAAAATCACAATATGACCAAGGGCAATATGCAAATCGCAGGAGCTGCAGCATGTGTCACAAAACATTATGGCGCTACAGAGATGCCCTGGGCAACAAACTACATTTTAATACAATCATATTAATCATAATCAGCATTTTAATAGCTTTTTCAGTGAAAATTGAAAATTATAATGCAAAAATTGTCATTGGTACTAAAATAGTGAATCATATCTCAATTACTGCAAATCTCTAAAATTAGTCGCAATATGATTTTTTTGTTTGTTTTGTTTGTTTTTTTACCCTATTGTTCAGCCCTATTCTGTAGCCTTAAAACCAATATGTGAGGTTTTGGATTTAATGGGGACAAAACAGGATAGGATGACAAAGTGTGAAGAAAATGTTTACAAAACCAACTGAAGACCCAGAGTCACATGAAGATCAGAAGTATGTTACCTTGAATGGCTGAATCCAAGCGCAGCAATAACACAGAACAAAAGCAGAGGAGAGTGAAGCTAGTAACCAAGGAATGCATGAACCCAATAACACCCCTGACGTGCACATCTTAACTAGCCATCAAGCCTGCTGAAACTTCCAAAAATACTTCTCAAAACAAAAGACTGAAATCCCGATACAGAGCAGCATTAAATACATACAAAAATGATCTGAATCTTAATAATTAGCCCCAAGTAAGCAGCCACTCATGAATATAAACCTCAGTGTCAACAAAAATGCCTGTGGAAATAATAGGAATTAGAAAGCTATCTGAAGCTCCTAGGACTGAATGTGCAAGAGAATTTGAAAATTAGTCAAACAAACAGTGACAACAATCGATAAAACACTGATCACAGCATTAATCTAAAGCAGGGATTAGATTCTTCAGGATTAAGAAGCTTCAGGGGGAAAAACTTGGGGGACAGCATCTAGCATACATTTCAGAGATGAGTAGACTCAGATCTGAAGGGAAAATCCAAGCCAGATTAAAGATGAAAGGTGATAAAGCCTTAGCAGTCAGGGCACCAAAACTCGAGAGCAAGTTACCTGAAGAGCAACATTCATCTAATTCTATCTTCTTTCAAGATCCAAACACTTTACTTTGTATTAAAAAAAGCAGAAATCAAGTTTCGCACTATGTTGAAACATGGTGTGACTCATTTACCAGCCTTTTTGCCAAACTCTCCCTCCAGCTCTGCCTGCGTCCCGGTGAGAGGCAGATCCACCATTTCCATTGTCACCACATCTGACAGGGCTTCCTCCCTCGTCCACATGACACGCCCTGGAAAACAAAACTTGGTATTATTATTGTTTTGTAAAATCATTCATCCCACTTTCCACACCCTGGAAGGATATGCAGTGTAGGAGACGCTTTCCCATAAATGACAATATTAGGAGTGTTTCTTTTCCCCGTGCTTGTGGAAAGGACACATTTTTGAGGGCGTCTTGAGTGTCTGAGTATCATGTTCCACACTGTGGTCAGATACTGGCAGTGTTCACGATGACTAAAATTATGTGTCATATGTTACATCAGTGAGAGCCACACAAAACTTGGTTTCTTTTATTTTGTGAGACATTTGACCTCGATATTCTTTCTTTGATCTTGATATATTTGCAGGAAAAACACAGACATCCATCAGCTTTTAACCATAGATGCAAATTATAAACTGCTCTTTGAATAATGTTTTCTTGCAAATATACTTGGTTTCAGAGTCCTCTATTCAACACTAACCGTCTTTTCTATGTTGTGGCATAAAACTCAAACCATACCTGGCTGTTGTATGAATGTGAGTGTGTGGTCTTCAGTCTGCACCATCACCCTGTAGCCAACAGAGTCATCTTTCTTCAGAAATGCCTGCACATACAGCTGGAACACAAAGAACAAAAGGGTTGAATTAAGTTGTTTTCTTGCATAAGAAAACTATTTACATCCTAATACTTGTGGTGCATAAATCTCCTCACAACTTGGATGGCTGACATGATATAAAAGTTATTTGGCATGGATCCTACATGAGAAAATTCGAGGTTAACCAATGTGGGTTTTTCAGTGACTGATGCTGATATTTAGAGAGCAGGGTCGATTATATAATGGTGATATCACATATTTGTTTTTTTCATCTGACATAATACAACAACTTAATTGCAATAACAAATGAGACAGAAAATTGCTGAACTTAGATGAGCAATTATTTAAACACTAATATTACTGTCTGCATTATCTTCGTTTGCTTAATTAGATCTGCAGACATTATTTGTTTATCGGAGTTGTGAGCACAGGCATCAGCTAATGCCGATTATCTCAAAATGCCAGATATCGTCCCGATCAATCGACTGGCCGATTAACTGGTTGACCACTAGACAAAATAAGATGGAACATTTTAAATTAGGAGACTTAGAAACAAGCCATGAAATATTCCCTACTCTTAATGTTTGTCATTATTGTAATCTATTATTGAGGTTTGCACTGACCTTCTCTGGTTTCCCACCATTAGGATCCATGTTGAAGATGAGCGTTGTGTCCAGAAGTCTGCGCCCAGATTCTGCGCTAAAGAGATTCAGACTGCAAGCCTGGGGAAGGAAACAGTTCATAGTGGTTCACATTTAATTCTCTCTTCATATTTAAAAATGTTCACAGTATTTGAAGAGGCTGTATAATCCCTGCTGACTTGCAAAGAGATCCACATGTCAAACTCTTGACAGACATGAATGTGTGTCTTCAAAGTAACTCACAGTTTTATTCTTGGGCGCCATGACAGCAGCAACAGTCTTCTCTCCAGTGGTTGCAAATGAAACCAGCATAGCCTAAGAATTGAGGAAAAAAATGAGTGGTCAACTATTTTTCCATACTGTTCCAACAACATCTTTCTGAATCTCAGTACATCAGATAGGATGACAAATTATGATGTGTGCTTTATTTAGTGATAGAACAATAGAAATAATATTAAATAATGTTAAATTTGACTAATTTTGCCAAAATCCCTGGTTAGTCTGAGCTCACACCTAAAGATCTCAAGTCTAATTTTGGCGAATCGACAAACCTGACAGCCCCTGACAGCACGGTTTTTAAAATGTATGTGGATTGCCTTTTCAGTGCTCAGAAATCACAAAGGGTTACATACTGGCTTGAAATCCCTCAGTGCAACTATTTGACCGTTGTTGAGCTGCAGCAGCTGAAAGTGGTCTGGCCCGAGCTGGACGAAGAACTCTGAATGTGGGGGCCGAGCTGGGTTGGGCTGGGTCGACACCACAGTTGGCTGGAAGCCTGGGGAGACTTCAAGCCCAAGTGACTGTAACAAGAAATATGGGGAATGGAAGAAAATAATAAAATACGGCATTGTCAGAGAAACAGAGAGAGAGGGAAATAAAAAACGGACCCAAAAGACATATACAACAATTCTAAACTGTAATTCATAATCTGTTGACACAGAGTTGTAGCAACAGAATAATAGAGATTTAAAAATTCAGGAGGTGTTGAGGTTTTCAGGAGGTACCTGTAAGGGGATCTGGGTCATTTGTGACTGGACGTTTAGGTCCAGCATGTACAGGGAAACAGTCGCAGGGTCTGCACATATCAGCATCCCCTGGCCAACCACAGCACAGCTGGCCTGGATGTTGGACAGCCAGGGAGCGTCCACAGAAATCTGAGGACAAAAAACACAATGACGTCAGACACTGATGAACACACCACCGCATTTCATATTTGGTTTGGTTTTTCCATTCCACTTCGTACTTTGGCTCTTAATTCTGCCAAGATTCTGCTAAATCATACATATGTACAACTAAACAGTTTCCTTTTGCATGATATGCAATAGGAATGTTTTATTACAAGTAAAATTTATTCTAGAAAGGCTGTATTTCCTGTTTTCATCCTGCATACTGGAAAACTGCCTCCCACTGATTTATTGTATCAAGAGACAATGAAAGCTGATCATCTGGGCTCACAATTCTCCCAAGACATGATGCAAATATAGAGCAATTATCACACAATTTTCTGTAAATATGATGTATATATATATAGATATTTGGTTGATAGATTTATCTGTATATACTGAATATGCATCACTTCCTATTTAGGTAGTGAAGCTAATGATGTGGGCAAAAATCATATAGAAAAAACACTGAAAGAGTACCTGCTTGATAATCTCTCCATCCTCCACACTGTAAGCAACAATGGTAATGTGGGAATGGGGAACAACTCCCAGTGTATAAACTTCCCCATTTCCACCAGAATAAACAGCCTGGTACTGCACTGTTTCACTGTGGAATCAAAGAAGCAAAGAAAAATATATTTTCTATAATTTCATGACAGTCAGTCTTCTTCATTAGACACAAATCTCTGAGACCGTATTCACCATAAAAGGATTAATGAAGACACAATAATCAAATCAATCAAGGATAAAGCTTTTTTTTCCAACAAGCAGGCCAGCATTTGTTTATTTCCAGTGCTGGCCAGGCAACAATTAAAAAAAATCATAATGTATAATGTAAAATGTAAAATGTATAACAATACAAATAAGAAACCCTATGGATTACGTACCTTTCTGGAAGATTCTCCACCCATTTCTGATGACCATTTGAAAGGTAATGGAGAGAAACGGCACTTTTCTTCAAAACACCCACATATTTCACAGAGTCTTGCTGTCCAACAAAACACGCCGACTGGAAGCTGGAACGTACATCAAAAACAGTTAAATTGGGCCAAAATAAAAACACATAAATAGATTTAAACCACAATTAGTCAAAGTGCTGGTCACCTGCCAGAGTCAAGAACAATCTCCCAGTTCAAACCACCGATGTTGACGTCCCAGGAGCGAAGAAGGCGGCCGTTCCCAACAACCAGCACCGCATCTAGGGGACAGAGAGGTAGTGTTAGTTTGTCTGTCAGTAATATGAAGGAACTAAAACCTCCATATGCTCAATTTCCACATCAAAGCCACCTTGTCCATGCATCAAAAGAGCATCAATATTTCCCTCTGGCCCGGTCTTGTCCACATGTCGCCAGGCTGTAACAGAATGGATGATAATGCAACATTGAATTATCAGGGTCAACAACATTTCTACACATGTCCTGATGATTATCTGCTGTTGTAATCTAACAAAACACTCACAGACTTCTCCAGTCCTGGTGTTGAGGGAGGCAAAGACATTCTTCTCGGTGGCCAGAAGCACCTTTTTGGACGACTGCACATGCATGTCGAAATGGGCAAAGCGGACCTTGCCTACATACTGCTGCCTCCTGCAAATTACAAGACAGTCAACAAGCAAATCAGTCATCAAAACTATTTTTAACCCTCCGATTTATATTTCACTTTGGCCCAATTTACTGTTTGACACCTCTAAATACATGATTAACATATATTTTTTTGTTTGCCTCATATTGCGTGAGTTTTCCTAATTTAATAAAGACAACTGGGTAACGTAAAATTAACATGATGATATGTTTTCAATGTCCTGTACACATTTTGTACGCATTGGTGTTTCTTTGGGGTCAACCTGACCCACCAGGCTTTGATAGCTGCACAGAAAATACATAAGAAATATCAATATTTTGCACATATTTGCTTTAATTGCTTTGGAAAACACTGAGAAACTACAACATGCCATTTATAATCATCAAAAAACTTCCCCCTGCCTTAAGGCCCTCACCTAACATAACCACACCTGTAGCAGTGACACAACCATTGATAGTTTATGTGACATTAGGGGGAGAAAAACATGATTCCTACGAGGATTTTAATGTATAAGGAAGGTATTATGTTTAATTTAACGGGCTATTTAGGTAGCAAACAAGACAACTAAAGAGCATGACACATAACTTGGGTAACAACTTTAATAATAATGATTTTCTGGAGGTTTAAATTACTGGGGTCAAACTGATGATCACTGATGAAAAAATTATAGGAAATTTGAAGGTAACAGGAGAGTTAAGAAAGGTCTGTAACCCCTACAAGACGTTAACGGTATCAGATCTCGGCTCATGACACATAAATCTGATTACAACGGAAATAATGTTGAACCTTATGCAGGCTGAACAGAATGGAAATCATGTTGGTGCCACTGCTAGCTGAGTGTTTTTCCTTTTTTCTTTGCAAACCCAGGAATTGAACACAAATAGCATGCATAGGCGGACCATTTTTTTTTTTCTAAAATGTGCTTTTCATTTATTTCTGAGACTAAAGTCCAGCACACACAAACCCCTGGCTGGGTTAGATAGCTTGTGGCGGTGACAGGTGTTAGCATTAGCATGTCATCATTTTTTAAAAAACCCGTCTACAATAATGTGAAAATCTGATGACTCGCAAAATCCCCCTTACCAGTCAAATTTTCCAACTTGGTCCTCAAAGACGGCATCGGCAAAGAAGCATAAAAGAGCCAAAACAAAGTGTAACAATATTAGCTTTGCCATGACAGCAGCAGCTAGTCGGGGCTTGCTCTTCGAAGGAGAGGGGAAGTGGGAAGTCGTCTGTGTGCCTGCTTTGCTCCCAGCAGAGATGTGTGCTGCCCCCTACAGGTTAGGAGGCCGTACTGGCTGGAACATATGTTGGCAATGCACCATTACATACGGAGAAAGGCTGGATTATGGGCCGAGCCAGTGGGGCCAGTGCCACAGCCAAAACGCACTACACCCATTAAAATGAAGGAGATCCTTGCCTTCAAATTTACAAACATTTTCATCATTTTCATCACCTGCGCTCAATTTGACCCCAGTAATTTAGATATCCAGTAATAATTGTTACCCAGGTTTATGTGTCAGGTAGTTTATGTTTCTTGGTAACTACTGAAATAGCCCTTTAAATAAAACATAATCTGCCCCACTCGGCCTGTCTTTATACAGCAAACTTCTTGTGGGAATCATGTTTTTCCCTCCCCAGTGTCATATTTACCGGACTGGTTCTCGCATTACTACAGGTATGGTTGTGTTTGGCATGATCTGATCTGTGGGGTGGGGTTAGGGGGACGTGTGCCCAGGGGCCTCAGGGGACTGTGATCCGGCCCTGATACAGAGAGTGGAGCTATCTATTTAAAATAATACCTCTTTGACCAGGACTGAGTTTTTGTCCAGGATAGATCAGGTGTCTGGTACCTTTCATGCACAAAATAACTCATAACTCTGAGAGAAATCTCTATCTCTGTCTAAATCTCTTATTTCTTAATAAATCAGGGGGAAAAGGAGTGGTCAGATTTCAGTGAAAAAAATTGATAAATATAGATAATTACAGCTGGTTACTGGGCCTTTTACTCCATGGAAATATATATATATTCTTGTCGCACTGTGAACTTTTTTCAAACTTTTTTCAAACTATCCTCAAAATACCCTCTTGGCAGCTGCTTTCAAGGACAGAATGATGCTTTAACGTCATAAAATTTAACAGTCTGAAATAATAATGACAACTGATGTTACTCATTGTAATGTAGCCTCTATTCATGGGACTGTAAATGTGCCTAGCAGCCTAATTATAGTAAGATCAGAGTCGGCAGGACAGTCTCTGCAGTGAAATCTGGCCATTTCTGCCACAACACAGCAGCTAAAAAAAAGAAACAAAATTCTATCTTTAGGCATTGTTCTGTGTATATAAGACTTTCCTCTTAGAGATCTATTTGGAAACCCATTTTTAAATGTTCTTAGCTTCATAATATCCACAGAATTTACACTCCAGTTTCAAATAATTGGGTAATGAAAACTGTTTTTTCCTCCTTTCCTTTATTTGATTAAATTCAAGTCAAGTACATGAAGTATATGTGTTATATACATTTTTCATCAGAAAAGATTCTGTAAATATCCTCCAGTACAAAAATAAAATAAAATAAATCACAATGAACAACAGATAACAAAATGTAGGAGAAAAAAAGAAAAAAAAGGTCAGGGTCTGCTGACTAACTGGAATAAATTTGAACTGTCTAGGTAATTTAATAGTTTTTGCAAATTTGTGATATCTGAGTTTTTAAGTTTTTAATAGCAGTCAAATATGTTTTAAAATCGAAATCTTTAAAATTGTAAAAAGAAGGGTAATTTTAAGCCAGATCATTTTATAGATATAATACTTAGCCAAAATAATGATCAAATTAATTATCTGATGTTCATCTGTTGAAAAAATGGGATTTTTAAACATAATATATCAGTCTTTGCTGGCATGAAATCTTTGTCAATTTTTTTGAGAATTTTTTCTGTAAATCAAATTAAAAAAGAAGTGCTCTGAAAACAGTCTACCAAGACATGTTCAATAGTTTCCCCTCTCACAAAAACAAAAAGTGCATCTGCTGTTTATTGTTTGCTTTAACAATGTAGAGTGAGAACAGAAACTCCTTTATTTGGTGTGGAGTTGTACATCTCTGAGGTCACAGAGGTGATGGGAGCTGTGCCGGGGAGAGCGCCCCCTGTAATTTACTCTCCGCTTACAGTTTTTTCAGCAGCTAGGTTTTTTTCTACGGGATTGTCAAGATGGCGTCGAGCGGAGGAGATGGGGAACACGAATGGACAGCGGCAGTGCGACCGCTTTTATCGGCTTCATACACAGCTTTTGAAACGAAAGAGCTACCTCAGCTTATCGGGTCTATAATCAACAGGTAATCAGTTACATGTCAGTGAATTACGGCTCTCTGTTTTGTCAGATTTTGGCTGTGCCCACCAAGGAGTCAGCTGGCTGGCTAAGTTGCTATCTTAGCTCGGTAGTGAAGTTGGACTGCAAACGATACCCATTTAGCTTAGCTAACGTTAGCGGCTAGCTAGTAGCGAGCTATTTGAGTGTAACTTATACTGGCCTCGAATTAGTAACTGATGTTAGCTATCGTGCTAGCTAACTTACGCAAAAATGACATTATGCTCTCTCTGAATGTGATATACTAGCTGATATGCAGAAGACGCTATCAATATTTGGCGATCGCTGACATATCTTTGAATGTGATTTTATACAAACGTCGTCCACTGTTGTAGTAAACGAAAATTTGCTTTATCATTAGCTAGCTAACACAAACATTAGCTAGCGAGCTAGCATAGCAGATGGGCCTTAAGAACTGGCTGCCCAACGTTTTCGAGTTCATAGGGCCCAGCAACAGTAATAGTTGGCGACGTCAACCAGCGTTTTTATGTCTGGCTCATTTTATATCACTTGTTAGGACTCCTCAAGCACTGTCAACTTAAAAACCAAGAAATATCCAGTTAACATCTAGCTAACGAGTTTATCACTCGTAGGTATGTGGGTGGTTGGAGTGAAAATGTAGGCGGAGACCTGGGGTTCACTGCTCGTTTAGGGACGAGGTGGTGATGGGACACAGTTGATGTAATCATATGTTAACTTATCACTACTCCTGTTTAGTAATTAGTTATGTCAGAGCAGTTAATTTGAGATGCTACAGGAGGCTGTCGGTAATAGACAAGGAAGGCGGTGCAGCGCCAGTGGCACGGTGGACTGGAGGGACTGGTGTTGAATAAATGCGAAGTACAGGGCGATATCGTCATGAAACTCTTGAAATAGATACACAATTCGTACTACAAACGTGTGCAGAATGTAAAGAATATCGGCATGGTAGGATTACCGAGACCTGCCCATGTCGAGTGGCCAGGTTGTCACTTGACACTCCTCCTCGCATGGTGGTGACATCAGCTGAGCCCTCCGGTGTTCAAAGGAAGCGCTGCCTTGCTCGTAGGTTTCATTTCCAATGAAAGACCAATCTGCACATAATAAAACTGCACAGGGTTATACGATTGGCCCGTGAGGAACGATTGTTAAATTGCCTATTAGAAACGATGTCCGACAAAAGTCCACTCAAATCTGGAGAACAGTAATGCCACCTGCAGTGCTGATGTTGGAGAATATCTATATTGAGAAACATTACCAAAGCCTATGGAGAAATGCAGCAGTGCAGAAAGCAGATTTTGAGTGCACCGGAAAAGCTACCATTTTCTAATTATGCATAAAAATGTTTCAGGATTTTTATTCTGAATAGGTGTGTTACTTATAGTGTGTGTGTCTGTGTTAGTGGGCTGGTCATCTTGCCTTATATCACCTAATTGTTAATTGCAAAAGTTGAAATAATTGACAGAATTGAGTTAAAATAAGTTATGTTCTTGACCAAAGGCGATGCACAGGTAGATATTGCTGGAGATAATATGGACATGGTTTGGACATGGACATGGATATGGTCGTTTTCATTACAGTTCTGTCTGATGTAGGCAGGCCCACATATTGTTAACATCTGGGTTTCAAAATAGTGGGCATTGTGGTCACAGGTGACACTATGTTGCAATCCTAACAACCTGCTTACGCACAGAGATGCTGTGCTGTGTTGGTGTTACTGGCAAGTTTATCAGTGTCAGTTCTGCATAGCTGTTGTGCTTGGCAACATCGCTGATTATGTTATTTGACATAATTTATTGTATATTCAACAAGGTCACTGATTAGAGAGAGAGTGTTAATTATATAGAGTTCATATAGCCCAGGAGTGCAATCCAGCTATAGATTGTACTCGACTGTGTGGTTTTGCAGTTGTGAAGAGATCAAACTTTTAAAGAGTTTTTTTTCTTTCCCTAATTACATTAAATTATCAGGCATCTGTCTTGATGACATTAGTGCAAGGACATATTGACAGAAAATACATAGACACATGGTGCTAGGAGGTAATTATACATAATGCTCTACACATAGTAAACACTCATTATTATATGCATTCAGGCAGCATTGCATCGCATACAGTGTGGTTGCTGTATAGGAGGGTAGTGAGTTTTGTAGCAATTACTTGCAGTCGGGTATGATGGGAGAATTACAGCAAATATGATGAAAAGCCAGTTCTGAACATCATCTAGCATGACTGTAAATCCTAAGGCTGTAGTGGCATAGTGTACTAAGACAGCAAACAATGCTGTGTAATAATAAATTGGTCACACTAAACAATAGCGGCCATAACATTATAGTCGCTTCCAGGTGGGGAGTCCAAAGATTGAATAGGCAAGTTGGAGAGGGCTGATTGAAGTCAGGTAACAACTCTTGGGCAGATGCCGTTGTTTGCATCCTAATGGGCTGGAACAGTCTCATAGAAATCAGGTTTTGAAATAGGTGGCCGATTCTTCCTTTTTTCATGCTAGCATGGTGCAGCTTCTCCATCATGAGCCACAGCTGGCTGTTGACCCACGCAGCAGTGCAGACAATTCATTGGATCTTGTTTTCAGAGAAGGGGGAATGGAGAACAACTACACTGTGATAGCGACTGTTAGGATGCTTTTGACTGTTGGCTGGGAAAAATGGCCAGGATTGGTGTTGACATATCCTCATTTTCTATATAAAAGAACACCTTTGGAGTTTCTGAGTGAAATGCTAAATCTTCATATCTGCCTTTTTAGTGTGTTCCCCACCAAGCTGTTGGCACCACATCATGATAAGAGACCAGCTTCTTCCCTGGTTGTAGACTAGCTGTTTTTGTGGTGAGGCCCACTAGGGTGGTATTGTTGTCATCACACTTAAGCTGTGTGATGGAAAGGTGACTGGAGCAGCAGTCATTGGTGCTTAGAGCAGAGATGAGGAGAAAGAGATTGCACACAACCTTGCAATGCACATGTGCTCACAGTAGGATGAACTCACAGGTGAGGGTTTCACAGTGCTGCTTGTCTTTGCTCTGTCAGGAAGTTTGTTATCCGATCACAGATTCAAGTCATAGCATTTAGCTGGGGCAGTTTGCCATGGACAGCTCTGGCATTATGCTGTTGAACACTGGTGACGTCTGCCAGCAATAGCCGTATCGGCCAATAGACGTTGAATCAGCCACAATCTGGTTTATCCTGGCATAAGATGGACAAAGCGTTCAAACACCTTCTTTACAGCTCAGGCCAGTGCCAGGTGTGATGTCACTGTACTGCTACCAGTAGGTTGTTTTTCAGGGATTTAGGGCCATGTTTAGATTTAGAGCTTGAACATTTTTTGATTTTTTTTTTTTTTGATTGATCTAAAAGATGCTTTATTTATGCTGTATTTTTGTGAAATAAACTGTTTTTGTTTATATAAAAAAAAAAGCAAAATTTGCTCTTCAAAATGTCTTTTTCGAAGTAACTGTGAACTGTTGAAAAATGGGGGTCGTCCTAGAATCAGGGTTGTCTCATGTTCAAGGCAGTAATTTAGTGCAATACATTATGTTACACAGTGCTCACTTTTGGTCAGTCTGAATAATGAGCATCAGCAGTGCCTTTCACTGTTCTAGATCAGCACTTTTTCTTTTAAAAAATGTGATACATATGGGCTTTTTCGAAGGTTATTTGACAAAATGTTTCCAGAGTCTCCTAGGTGCTCCATTTACTTGGTGGGCAAAGAATATAGACTATATTCTACTGAACTGAATGGCATCCTCTCTCTCTTCCTTCCCCTAACCCTTTTCTAGAAAGACAAAATGCCAATACAGTGTTGAATAATGTTTCTAAATATTTAATGAGATATTCAAATTGTCATTCACAGTGAATCAGAGATTCTTCACCATGACAAGCAGTATGAGCCTTTCTACTCATCGTTTGTGGCTCTCTCTGCACATTACATCACCACAGTATGTGGACAAAGTATGTATCTTTTCATTTCCTCTTTGTAACACCTTGCTGACAGTGAATGTATTTGACCATCAGTTGTATTTGTGAAAGTGTAACATTTAACAGTAGAGTTTAACAGTTTAGATGAGTATATGCTGAGTCACATCATTCAAATGGTATTAGCTCCATCTTATGACTTATTTCCAGTGGGCTACTAATTGTTATGCTGTTTCTTTAGTTCCAAGGAATCAGTTGCTGTCGGTTGCTGCAGCATGTAAAGTATTGATTGAGTTCTCATTGCTGCGCCTGGAGAACCCAGATGAGGCATGTGCCGTGTCACAGGTAAGAAAAATAATCTACATCGTAATATTTTATTGGGTCTACATTCATGCCAGCACTGAACATTTCAGAGCAATTTTAACGTGCTAGGAAATTAACATCATTCATTGGTTAAAGGCTGTTATATTCAGCAGACAACTAACCGTTGTTTGGTGGTCTTACTGTAAAAATCTAAATACCCAAAATTGGTTTTCTACATGCCTGTGACAACTTTAAACCTTCACAAAAGATATTTTTGCATGTTTTGTGGTTACACGACTTCATTGCCACAAATACCTCCCTCATAGCCTCAAGTGTTTATACTTAGCAGGAAAGCAAAAGTAAAACAATTTCATTCATTCTGATGAGTTTAATAGAAACTACCATGCTCTCTCTGGCAGTGCACATCTGTTTTGCCATTTCTATTTGAAATTACATCATTTGTAAAAGCATCAGCTGAATTCAGTAAAACTCTTTCATGTCTTTTTCTTCAGAAACACCTGATCCTTTTAATAAAAGGACTTTGCACTGGGTGCAGCAGATTAGACCGCACAGAAATCATTACTTTCACTGCTATGATGAAGTCCGCCAAGTTGCCTCAAACTGTCAAGACCCTTTCAGATGGTAAGTGTGCTTTCAAACAGCATTTCAATGGTTATGTTACAGACCACTGTTGTAATGTAATAATTCATGTATTCATAAACAAAGACAGAAAATGAGCAGATTAGGCAGTGGTGGAAAACCTATGTCGACTTACATTAATAACCAACTAATAAAGCTGATAAGTTTGTATTATGATCCTGGAGTTTTGGATTCTCAAATCTAGTGGTCCCATCAAGACCTTTTTAAAAGCATTTTTCAGTCAACTTTATCCAGTGATATTTATGATGTTGGTTCTTTAGTTTCCTGTATTGACTGGTCTAGAACATTGTTCAGTGGCAGTATCGATATTCATATATTCAGTAGCTGACTTGGCCTCTGAAAAAGTTGATACAAAATAATCTAGTTATCTTATTTAGCTTTTATGACATAATACTGATCTACAATGCAAAAAAAAACATGCAACTGAGTAAACTGTTTGTGTTCTGTTTTTATTAGTGGAAGATCAGAAAGAATTGCCCAGTGCTGTGAACCCAGAGCTTCGACAAAAGGAAGTGCAAATGAACTTCTTCAATCAGCTGACTTCAGTTTTTAACCCTGACCTTACCACCATCTTGGCCTCTCCGTCAGCAGCACACATGCAGGCAAGTTTTATTAACCAACTGTGCATTTCACCCTCCAAAACAAAGGTTGAGCTCTCTAACTACCTACTCTAGTATCAGAACATGACCGCTAAAGCTAACCACAGTGGCCTTGCTAAAATGTTCTATTGATCACTAACACTAATGCCTGACTCCAGTGATAATCTAACATACAGCTCAACAAACGTCTGTTCTCTCAGTGTTTTGATAGTTAATTTATTTTCTTGAAATTTCTTTCCCTGTAGGCTGAGAGTGATTGTGATGACCAAACAACAGATCAGGCCATTCAGGCCAAAATGAAAAATGCCTTTGTCTCTCAGAATGTGTCCAGCTTACAGGAACTGGGTGAGTGGCTCTTGGCAGTGTAGTGGGACACTATTGGTTTATTAGATAAAATAAATTAGACTTATTCTTTGGATTTGATGGTTACAGACTGTGGTTCTTTTTCAAGCAGTGCCACTAAACACATGAAAACCTTAAAATCTTCAATGATACCCAATTTGATTTATTACTGCATGTAAAGCAGTTTCCCAGCCAAACCAGGGGTCCTCTGTATTATGTTTGTGGCACAACATTAATCAGTGAAAAGTCTTTGTCTGAAACTCAAGATTTTTCAGGCTTCAGAAGTTGCTTTGCCAGTGCTGTGAAGTTATATGTGATTGTGTTTATTTATTTATTAATGTTTTGAATTCCCAGTTAATCTTTTTTTTCTTAATTTATCTTTCCAGGTGGGTCTGAGAAGTTGCTACGAGTGTGCCTCAACCTGCCCTACTTTCTACGCTACATCAACCGTTTCCAGGATGCTGTGTCAGCCAACTCCTTCTTTATCATGCCTGCAACTGTGGCTGATGCCACTGCTGTCCGCAATGGGTATGTTTTAGAAAATATGTATAAAGTATAGTTCACAATTTTGGGTATGTGTTGAACGTTATTGCTCCAGTGCAAATACACCTCAGTGTTTTAATACAAGGGGAGGACTAAACAGGAAATGGACTGGATGATGGGTTCCTAATTTCTTTTCAGTACTTAAACACAAACAGATAAACTGACAGAAATAAGGAAACATGATCTGATGTTGAGATGAATTGCATCACAATTCTGTATGTGTAGCAGATGACTAGTCGTTTTCCATGCAGTTTCCTCATATATTTGTATGTTATACCCATATTCAGATTTCATTCATTGGTGATAGACGTAACCATGGCTTTGGACACACTTTCCCTTCCTGTCCTGGAGCCCTTGACACCAGGGAGATTACTGGATATGACTGTGTTGGCTCTGAGCTGTCTGTATGCTGGTAGGTAATAACTCTGTCTAGGGCTAAATATGGTAACAGAAAATTACACTTCTACACTATCTAATGAATCAAATTGCTTTTGAGAAGGCATGCGAAGATGAAGTAAAGAATAGATCTCATTGATGGGGATGGAGGTGGTTTAATTAGGAAAAGGATACCCTGGAAGAAACAAGAGCCAGTAGCAGTTTACGTTGCATAGCTGCGTCCATTGTGTTGTTTGGTGTTGTAGTTTCTGTTTCCTTAATGCTGTGGATAACTGGCCAAATGTCAGGATTCGGTGCCAGTACCTAAAAAGCAAAGAGCGAAGACTTCATTCTAGATTAATCATTTTGCAGATTTTACACTCATACGTGAAGAAATCCATTGCAGAGGAGACAGAGATACCAATTTCTCTACCAGCAGTATCCTCAGTGGATAATAATACAATGCTGTCCCCAAAAAAACTGATACACAGAAAAAGTAAATCACATTATGCAATCACAAATCTGGCATGGACTGAACATCACAGATTAATGATACATACCAAAGAATTTTGATATCCAGCCCTAACTGTGCGTTTCCATACAATGGCTTCCCTGGTATCAACCATGCTAAACTAGGAACTGCTTCTACCCTCTCAGGTGTGAGTGTCGCCACCTGCATGGCCATTTTGCAAGTAGGTAGTGGCTTGCAGCTCCGCTCTGCCTCCACTGGGACAAAAGAGGAAGACTATGAAAATGATGCAGCCACAATTGTCCAGAAATGTGTGAGTATTCTCATTACAAAAGACTTCCTGCTCACTCACATGTGAGTTTTATAACATAGTTTTACATATTTGTGGGAAAATTTGCATTCACTATTGGACTGTAGGGGTGATTGTCTCAGATGTCAGTGTCTAAGGAATGTCATGCCATGTCTTCACATTATACCATAATAAGATAATTTGGCATAAACATATTATATTAAAAGTCTAATGAGAACAATATTTGTATTTTAACAGCTGGAGATCTATGAAATGATTGGACAAGCCATCAGCAACTCCCGTAGAGCTGGAGGCGAGGTGAGTACCACGCTTAAGTGCGCTGAGGAAACTGCTTAGATATGAATAATTTTTGTGTGTGTGTGTTCCACTACTTGACTCCTATTTGCTACATTTTCTGTTTTCCACAGCATTATCAGAACTTTCAGCTGCTGGGAGCCTGGTGCCTTTTAAACAGCCTGTACTTGATTCTTAATCTGAGCCCAACTGCCCTGGCAGATAAAGGGAAAGAGAAGGATCCCCTGGCTGCCCTGCGCGTTCGGGACATTGCTGCCCGTACCAAGGACGGAGCAGGATCACCTAAACTTGGTCCTGGCAAAGGGTAAATGTTAATGTTTATACATAAATGAAAGAAAGACAATGAATGCATGCAATGTTTATAGTGATCATATTGCCTCCTTTATTTATTTATTTTTGAAAGAGAGGGTTCTTGTTTTAAAGTAACAGTTATTATTTTGCATCAATTCCAACAAGTTGCAACAAGCGAGTTGGCCTCTGTAATGTTTAGATTTTCAGTAATATCTTTCATTTTCTCCGTGTATGGTTTCCTGGTCCATGCTATTTGGTTAGATTTCAACATGCCTCATAATATGAGGAGCTGATCAGCATTACCGAGGGTGTGGGGTTGCTCATGGAAACAAGAGCGCGCTGTTTCAAAAACTTTCAAAAATAGTTAAATCAATGCAATTTTAAATTCTGTTTTGTCTGGAACAATAAACAGATTTAATTATATATCCGAACAAACAGGCAAACAAGCAAACAAACAACACAACGTATCTCAGCCAAACAGCATTCTAATCTACATAATCCTGCAGAGGATGGAGACATTACTATTATTAGTGGTCCTCCCAGAGCTAATCAGGAGCCTGCAGGGGGAGAGAGTAACAATACATAGAATATAGATGTACAATATATGTAAATACATCCACACATGCCATTTCATTCATAAAAATAAAAACAAAAATACAAGGTCAACTCTCTTCAAATCAAAATGTGCTTTTAAGGCCAGGAGGGAGCATTTTAATTTAGACAGTCAAAAGAATCAAGGAAAGCCATGTAAGAGGACTGCACATCTGTCACTACCCAAAAATTTAAGATATGAAGACCCAACTTTTGTGGAATTTTTCAGTGGAGAGCCCAGTTTGCAGGTCAAGTACTCCAATAGCATGCATTCCATTAAAATGTTATGCCAGTTCTTTTTAGATTAGGCCTTATCGCTAGTCTGAGACAAAGTTAAGTTTTTCGTGGCTGAAAAACTCACTGATCTGGTCAGATCAGTGATGCTATGAGGCTCAGACCACAGCTATGCAGTTTGGTGTCCACAGCGATTTGTGCATACATTATGGACTTTGCCAACTTGTATTTGGCAGCCCAGATGCTCAGTTAGTGAATGAGAAGTGGCAGAATATGCTGGCAGTACTACAGTGTCATAAAAACTTGATTGAAGTGTATTGCAGGGATTGTTGTGGACAAAGTTCATGACTTATTAATGTGTACTACCCTTTTATTTTTCTTTCTGTCTTTCCCCAAGACACCAAGGGTTTGGAGTTCTGTCTGTGATCCTTGCAAACCACTCCATCAAACTCTTGACTTCCCTTTTCCAAGATCTGCAAGTTGAGGCCCTGCACCGGGTAGGTGAAATGGTAATCGACCAATAAACTCTGTCTGGTTTTAGTATTCCCAAACAAAATCTGTAATATCAAAACTGTTATTCATTAAACACTTATACATGATTGATGCCAAGGGAGCAAAATGAATATCCCAAGAGGGGCCTCGAGGAGAGAGCTAGTTAATGGCCTATAAGGAATATTGAGGAACCTATAAGGAAAATTGAATACTGAACACCACCATCAAAACCCTTTAAAAAATCTGCATCTGCAAGGTTTTGTCCATTGAACTAACTGTACAAAATTTTTTAATTGCAAATAGTTGGCACTTTGCTAGATTAAATAAATGAAATGATTGAAATTCTTTTATTACTTTTCCATTTATTTGATTTGTGTATGATTTTTAGCTCTACTCCAAAGTTCATTCTTTAATATAGAAAAGTTACAAAACAAACTTGGAAAATCTTCAAAAAAGTCAGTAAACACATGAAAACATAACCTTGCACAGGGCTTGTATGGGACTATGCATTTCGATGCATCTCGATTTGCTGTCTTTTTACATGACACTGTAAATAGTTGTCAAGAATAAATATGAGATGTCCAAGATGATCAAATCCGGTCAAGTCTGGAATTTTAAAATGGGAAATGTGTAAGATCTTTATAAGATGCTCTTTTTCCTAATCACCTCATTGCCCCACATACAGGCTTGGGCGAGTGATGGACCACCAGCTGAGCTCAACATCATGGCCCAGAGCACCTCCATCCAGAGAGTCCAAAGGCTTATCGACTCTGTGCCCCTGACCAATCTACTATTCACCCTTCTCTCCACTTCCTACAAAAAGGTACAAGCTTTAGAGAGGGTATTAGGAGATAGAACATTTTGGCATCTTAATTGCACATTGAGCACAGTTTCGTTTCCTTCAGATTGACCATAATGTTAAATACTTATTAAATATGTGTTTACTCAATTCCATTTTTTTTTCTTTTTTCTGAAAAAGTGCTATGTCAACATGATGTGCTGATAATATCAGCAAGCAAGATGTATAACATGCATTTCATTTCCTTACCAGTATTTGACATCCTGTTCAGCTGTCGATGATCTATGATCTATGGATATGTTGTCATTGCAGTTACAGTATATAAGTGACCAGTTTGGGTTTTAATACACAAGCAAAGGCTATAGCTCTGGTCAAGCAGGCAGATGAATGATTGGCGTCTGTCAGCTGTTCACTTGGGCGAAACCTTGTCCCCTTTTCATTCTAATTAATTCACAAAGTGTGGTTAATATCTCGTGCACTCGTTTAAAAAGTTTTTTCTCTCTCAACACAAGGTGCTCTGCTAAATAAAGACCAAACAAGCCACAATACTGTATCCAAAACTGCTGTGTTGTGTCCTTTCCCTGCTGTTTGGTGAGAAAGGCGGTGACAGTTTGAGAAGAAAGCAGAATATTATGAACACACCTTAAGCTTTAATCCCTGTTTCCATCAGGCCTGTGTCCTTCAGCGGCAGAGGAAGGGCTCAGTCAGCAGCGATGCCAGCGCCTCCACAGATTCTAACACCTACTATGAGGATGACTTCAGCAGCACAGAAGAGGACAGCAGCCAAGGTACTGCATTTTTCTAGATTCAAATAAATCAAATATATAAACAAGATCTTTATAATATCATTACAGTTGCTCATGGAAGTAAAATTATGCACCCACATATCTGCAAGGTGCTTTAGGTAAAAGTATCCAGTACATAGCATGTAATATTGTGTTCATATACACAGAATGGGCATTAAACAGTAAAATCTTTTTGCCATTTTCAAAGCATTATTTACTGTTAAGTCTTGTCCATAGAAGTGAAATAGTGCACATCTTGCATTGGGCAGCACTTATAAGATGAGATAGGAGGGAGCCTTGTAAGAATTTTTGAGGGATGTGAGTACATTTTGCCCAGCTTGAAAGGACTGCGTCACTATCAGAAAATTTGCATTGATATGCATTGACAAATAACAATTAGTGCTCCACCATTCTTATTTTTCATCCCATGTTGTAAAGAAGCACGTCAGCAAAATTAACAGTTAATGCATTTTTAATGTCATAAGTGTTTCCTAAACAAATTGAACAGGTAGCCATAGCACTGTTGAGTTAAAGACAGTTAAAACTTCAAACATTGGAGATAAAATGAGGGCTCAGTTTATAAAGGGAATGAGATTAGAATATATTTTTCTAAGAACCTTAGATAATTCACTGGCTGTATTGGTGCACGGCTGGCCATCTTATGAAGTGAATTATAAAGAATATTGATGTATCAATGATATATCCCGGGAACATGAATATTTTTAAGTTTAAAGTATTGTTTTGTTACTTGAAACATGGCATATTGAATTAGTTAGTGTCCTCGCCAGGCATTTGCCAATTTAGCAAAAACAGCATATACACAGCCCTTAGTCACCTTAAAGGAATTTGTCAAGTTTTTGGGAGACTGTGCTGTTGATCAGCTTACCTGTTAAGTGGAGACGACAGAGACACCGCTGTTTCTGGTAGACTGTTTGCTCCAGTGGTCCAAGCTAACACTTTCAAGCTGTACAAAATGATATAAGTGATCAAAAGTGAGAAAATGAAAACTCTGAGCAGATCTGAAGCTAAGTGGTGTTAAGTTACTTCAAATGACATTGGAGTAGATTGGTAAATTAAAACAACATTTGATTAATTATGTTTTTTTTTAAAGTGCCGTTTACCAGGAATTATTCAGGTAATATCCTGTTGAAAAGTTTCTTCTTTGATGGGACTTGGAGAATAACTTGTTTTGTTTACTTAGGAAGTGAAAGAGAGATGGGTAATGGGAGACTGCATCTAAGTAAAATCACTGCAGAGTAATGAATCGCTACTAACTTGATATTGCGTATACCACAGTGTTAGCTTGAAGCACTGGAGTGAAAGATCCAGCGGGAACAATGATTTTTGGTGTCCTAGAGTCATCATTTTGAGTTACACTGCAGTTTGTACAGGATTTGAAGGCATCACAACTGCTACCTTTTTTTGTCTACACTCACCCGGAGGCTCCACCACCAGGACAATGTTTCAGCAAACACAGGATGCCATGTTGATAGGGGCACTGTTTCATCAGTCAGGGATTATATTTTTTAATGGCAAAATTTACCCGTGGGCCAGTCTCCCAAACACTTTGTGCATTGCTTAAAATATCTTGTTAGTAACAGTCGCAGTTGTCATAAAAATGCTGCAGTGAGCAGTACTAACAAACTCACTCATTTAATGGAAAACTGTAAGCTTTTCACCACAGTGCGAAGCTGTTGGAATCACTGGACTAATATTTAATGTAATACCCTAAAATCTAAAAAAATCAGAAGCCTTAAATCGACAGTGTGAAAACGTGTGCTGAAGGGAGAGCCATATTTGTGCTTGATGTCTGAGCTAGTGTCAGGGCTGAGGCGTGTCATGGACGTAGTGAAAATGTGCTGGGTAGGACAGGATAACACGGAAATGGGAAATGACTGCAGTGGAGTAAGGCCTGTTGGAAGTCTAGAAACAGGTCAGTGAAATCATGGCAGCTTATGGTAGCAGTGTGAGCAATCAAACGCGCATACATGTACACACACACACACACATACACACACCAAACTAATTCAAATTTTTGTCCCTTGATCGCACAGTGACAGTGTAGTTGACAGTGTTTACTATTTCAGCAGAGAGAAGACAGGAGAAGACAAGTGCAGCTTGTGTCTCAGGTCAGCAGTTTTCTGTCCTCAGGTCAAAGACTTGGTGTCCACCTCACTGTCCCAGATTTATTTTGTAATTGTATGTCTCACAATTTAGGGTCTGAGCTGTGGCCATATTAGCTTAGAAAATAAGAGAGTCACAGATGAAGAGACTTTGGCAAGACTTGAGTCTGGAAGGTGTTGATTACTGTTGTAATTGACACAGGCTAAATTATAATGTTTGGTCAAAGAGGTTCATCTGTGGCTCAGACTAGTGCAAAGGATAATACCAGTGGTGTTGATAGACGGGTCCTCACTTTTGTCTTGACAGGAATTTAAAGCTCACACTTTCGTCTGCCCATTTTTCCCAAATCAGTATTATTTTCTGATTTGTCATGCCATAGACTTGGACATCTCTCAGTATGTCTGAAAATGTTCTTTAAACACACTGTGAAGCTATGTTCACACACAGCATTTTTTTCTCAGCTGCCACCATCTGTGTAAGTCTGGAATCATATGGAAAGCGGCTGTTAAATGCTCAGAAAGAAGCTGAAAGGAAGCATTTAGACCAGTGGAGCTTTTTGCCTCAGTTAAAACAAGTTCATATTTTTAGAAAAACACCCAGTGACTTAAAACAGGGTAATTTTTTTCATGACCTGATTGATCAGTTATGACAAGAGGCTGGATACAGACTACTGTTACGGTTGCAATGTGGAGGGATGTCACAAGAACCAATACTTCGGTACCAAGTTCTGCCAATAGTCCAAAAACACGATGGCACCCATTTCTCTGTGGCACCATGGGTACCACAGGTAGCCACAGGCACCAGGTTATTTTATTTCAGCCAAAAAAACTTGGCACTCTTTTTGAGAAAAAAAAAGTGCTGTGTGAGAACAGTATGGCCGAGAGCCAAATCTGTGTTTTTTGGTTTTGTTTCTCTGGAGGTGATTCTCTTCCTCAGCTTTAAAAACTTTAATAAGTCACAAGAGCTATTTTTTTCTGGGGAGTTGGAACAGAGAGATTGTAAGTAAGTTCTTTTTTTGTGGGTTTTTGAGAACCAGAACATTAGAGTCTCACAATGAGAAAGGTGCTCCTGTCAAGGCAGGAATGATACAGGACTGATGTCAAAAAGCTGGTATTATCCTTGAATACAATACATTCAAATTATGCTTGTGAACCATGGGCTTAAGCACACTATGCTGCGTCTTGCTGTCACTTGAAAGCTATGATTTCCTTATGTTGCATGCAATTGTGAATATCAACTTAAAGTGATATTCTTTAATGACTTAAGGTTACTTCCTGTTTTTCTATTGGAATAAATCTGACTTAGATGCCTCAATTGGCTATATCGAAGATTTAGGATTACTGTCAGGTCTGTGATTGTTCAGTCATTGTATCTTACTATTGATAAAAGAGTAACACATACTGAAATGAAATAGAAGTGTTGCTCTCTGAACCTGTAAAATTTGCTAGTCTTATCTATTGGCATGTTCAGCGACATATAGGACCTTCAGATGAAAAATAAATCTTGGACAATGTTCAGATCGCAGAGCAAAGGCGGCGTCTCATTTGACCATTTGAAAATAGTGCAAACACAAAACGAGTAGCTTGATATTACTTAAAATCCTTCTGTCAGATCAGAACTGTTATTCGTAGTTTATTTTCGCCAGTCTTCCACCACTTCTATTTTCGTGGAAAGTAGGTGTTTGCTATACTCATAGGTAAGAAAGCAGTACTTAAAAATAAATTTCTATTAACTGGGTTTCTGTTCTATACAGCTGATTTTTCAACACTACCTTGACTGTATTGTCTAACAGAGGAAAACTGGACAGTAAAAATCATACGGTTTACATGCATGCATTTCTCATTTCTCATTATCACTTCAGAATAAGTGAAAAAAATCACAATAAATAGGGCCAATGAAATGCAAACACTTGCAATATTTTTTTCTGCGCTGTTGCACTTTCTGCATTTTCCAGCACACGGGATACAGTGTTACTATCCCTTGTGTATCCCTTATAATCCAAGGTAATCTTCCCTATAGAGTTGAACAGAATGATGAACTACCGTGCAAATGAGTGCCACAGAAAACATCAGGCTGTGCTGTCAGAAATACACAGGACCTTAAGTCAGGAAGCTACCTACTCTAACTTTGACAGGAGTGAGAGTAGGCAAGTCATTGGGGTTATCACGTTTTAACACAGCTTGTAGTTTGTATCACAGTACTTCAGAGGACGTTAAGTTGAGCATTGGTGACAGAGTCCACCTTGAATTATTACACCAGGATCCCATTTCGATAATGACTTTCGGGTTAAACATATTGAAATAAACAGATAAGGCACAATTTAATGTTGAAATTTTGCTGTCACAAAAATTCTGAGCCAGCAAAAAGAGCATTTTTTTTAGTTTACAGATCTGTTATCATTGTTAAATTGTAGAGATGCTTTTTAGCTTTTCAACAACTAGAAGAAAGTGAACACAGGGTGAGCCCTGTCACTATTGTTCCACCAGCTGTTTTGAAGGCATTGGCAAATAGCCTTGTAAAAAAAAAAAAAGTATAGGATAAATGACCTGTCCATTTATTTATTCTCAGTGAACTGGAGACAGTGGAAAGTGTGCGTCTCTCTGATAACAACCTGGAAAAGTGTTAATTTTGATGAATTATGCAGTATTTCTTTCTGTGTGCTTCTTTAAGTGGATATTCACCAATAGAACTAAAGTTCAAGTTCACTAGTAATGGTGATGGCAGTCTTTGGCTCTTGTCTCCCAGCTGCACAGCGTTGTATGTAGGTGTCATGAAGTAGTTTGAAGCTTTTGGTAGTTGGCCTGTTCGTGTCACCCCTACCACTCAACAAGTCTCATTTAAATCTTGTCATTTCTTACTGTCACTCCAAGGAATTCATATAAATGATTTGTGTGTCATTTCAGATGATGACAGTGAGCCCATTTTGGGGCTTTGGTTTGAAGAGACAATCTCTCCCACCAAAG
>OMLB01054879.1:0-12293 GCA_900302555.1 Myripristis jacobus
CCGCAACCACACACACACACACACACTGAAGATGACACGAGAGCCACAGTGCCAGGAGCTCATTCTCAGTATTATTACATTACCAATTATGAAAACGAACTAATGCTGATGTATTTTTAGATTCTATTTATATTAAGGTATTATGCTGTGTGACAATATCTTATCACAAACGACATCGGGGCCGTCTTAATTTCTCCAGATCTAATTCAGCGGGTTAGTTTCATGTAGCCTCTAAACAGTTTCCCAGAAGATGCTTAAATCAAAGGTCACTTGATCTAATAATAAAGCCGAGATAACAGAGTAATGATGGAACAGGGGGCATTTTTTTCCATGATGCAACAGCTCCCTCTGCTGGCTAAAATGATGTTATAAAATTAATTGTATGAAAGATAAAGTTAGAAATATTATGTAGATTTAATTAAATGGTGAAAAATGCTTTCAGTGAATTTACTCAAAAAGCGAAATGTCCTTTAAAAAGTGCTGAAATGTTGGATATTTATCATGTAATTGAATTTGAAGGGCGAGGCGCCACATGTCCACTAGATGACACTGTTTCTATACGAAAGATGGCAGGGCATCGTTTGGTGGAATGATCATCCCCACTAGAGATAAATCACACGTCCAGAGGCAACTGGACAATGAAGGAGGTTTCTCTGATAACATCAGTGCTGCTAAACAAATGAAAAAATATACAACAGTAGATATTATTACAAGATTTTTATGACCACTATGAAACCTTTGTTTCCCCAGATCAGTGCTCACGTACGTATTAAATGTTACATCTCTTTTCAGCACCATTAATTCATGAATTTACCTCTGAATAACAACATTAGGCCTACCTGCAGAGCCCATGCAAGATCATCAAAATGTCAGAAATGAAAATCAAGCAGCCTTTTGCATGTTAATGCTCAGGGACTCCTCCATCCACGCCCATCCATTTCCAATATTACACACAATACTGTGATTTCCTGTCCCTGGGTTTCTCTGTGTTATAAAAGATGGCTTCCTGTTGGCAGAAAGCAGTATCCGGTTTTAATCCCCCTACACCTCGTCTGTGTCTGCTTGACAGCTTAGCATGACGCCTCGCTCGGCTCGACCCGGGGCCACCAGCTACTTTATGAATGATGGGAAAGATAAGCTGCCAGTTTCTCTCTGGCCATGTCTGAACAAGGACATAGACACTATCTCTCTGTGCTCAGCAGTGGAGTCACATCAGCACGACACCAGCCACTGCAGACTTCTTGAAACAGGGGGTTGAGGTGCGGGCTGGACTGCTGGAAATAATCTGGTCCATAGCTGCAGCTGTCATGGTTTGCCTTCTCTTGAGCAGTGATTTATTTTAGGTTTCACCAGGCGTCTGCTTAACCTCCAGGCTCCTCTGATAGGTCTTGTTTGTCTATTTTTTTTTTTTTTTAGGTACAATGTCTCTTGCTTTTTGACTTAAAAATTGAACTAGAGGAGTATACGCCTGTGTGCACTAACACATGCATTTTGTGAGTGTCTGTATGGGTGCTAATGCAGGTGTTTATCCCAGCCCATGTTCATGCATGGCAGTCCAGACAGTGCGCATCAGACAGTCTTTACAGATGCACACAGTGTTGTTCAGCCTGGAGACAAAATGACAGGCACTCTTAAGACAATAGCTGTAAATGAAAGCATCCAGCAACTTGGATGTTCTATAGCCTGTTCTGCTTTTCAAATTAAGTCCTTGATCCAGGAAATAAAAGACCTCCTTTATGAGCATTAAAAGATCTCATTATCATCATTCCTCTTTGATATTGTTTTGTTGAAATTAATTAAATGATGATGGATTATGCGACTTGACGGGGGGTGGGAGATGTGGGGAGGTCTTATCACCCAGGTAACCAGCCCATAATAGGCACAAATATCGATCTGCTGGAGCAGGGGAAGCTGCAACAAAGCACCCAACCTTGGAGTCGCAGGCATGTTGGCTTAATCTAACCCTCTACTTCCCCATTGTGGGAGTGATAGGATCACCAGACATTTTGCAAAGGGGAATAACAGGTTTGGATTAGGTTTCCAGAGCTGGAGAGAGACAGGGGACAGAGCAGTCCAGGCTTGAGCGAAACCCACCAATTGTCCTATTCCTGTTCGTCTGCTGGGATGACATTGCACGGCCTCTCCCTGCAGTGTCAGTTCTCTGCTTCCTGAAGTGGATGTTGATTAGTGATTGGCAGCTTTTGGGATTTGCAAGCCTGATTTACAAGCCTAAAGAAAAGAAATAACCCCCACCTCCCAGAACCAACATGCGTCTTCACTGGAGAAAAACACACTCAATCAATATACAGATGCATGTCTTCTCATTTGTTTCAGTTTAGGTGTTTTCCCACAGTGAGAATATAAACTACATGTGGCAAACACTTTGCAGGCCTGACTCTGATACACTTGCAAACCATCTGTGACAAAGAAATAGACCGGGGGTCAAAATGGACGGCCTGCAGTAATAAGATGCCCATTCAAATGGAATTGAAATCCAGAGATTTCTTTGTCTCTGTTAAGGCCTCTTACACCCTGAACACATGCAGCCTTCCTAGATTGCCTGCTACCATTCAAACCCTTGAGCCCTTCCTGGAAGAATTTAAAAAGAGCCCTTTCCATCCCCCACCCCTCAGGTAGATACATCTATATCACACGCAGCACCAGGGTAAACATGGTCCTCATACAATCTACATTAATGATTAATTTGATGTATGTGCATATTTATATTCACAGAAGCTGTTGAGGTGGGTCTTCGTCCTGTCAGGTATACAGGCTGATGTGTCAAACAAACCTGCCATGTCTCCAATGACTTCTGATTTGTTAAACCCTGAGCTCTTAGACACCGTGGAGGGGATTTTAAATGCTGGTGCAGATCTAGCCTCCTCCAAATGAGACCAGGTTCAGCACGGCGAGCATCTGGCCTCCTTTCTTCTCCTCTCCACTGCCTTAATTACACAACACAATGGCGATGAGATCTGCCTGTAATCTCACAGCATAATAAGTCTCCCCTCTCCCCCTATACCCTGCCTGCCACTAATTCAATATAAATGTAAATTACCTAGAGAAAAGAATAACCAAATCTCATTTTATTTACATGACTAATCACAATAAAGTCAGGCACATGAAATATGAATGAAATATATGGTTGGTGTTTGAAAGGAAGGTGGGGGCCAACGCTGCCTTGGGGACTCTTTGAACTTCTCCTTGTTTTATATCCTCTTTGTTGTTTCATACTGGTTACATCAATATACCTTTTTGCACTTGTGCTCGACTTGCTGTAATGGATGTATGTATCTCGTTTTTCTCTCTGATTGTGCTCACACCGCCAAGGGCGTCACAAGGTAATCTGTTTCCCTTTCAGGTTACCTTTTTTTTTTTTTTTTTTTTTGCAGCACACATTTCATGTCAGAGTGGGCTCAGATGCCCCTATGCTAAATACAAACGTAATTCCAATGCTTCAGTGCCTCGGGTCATTCATTCAGACAGCGAGAGGGGGTAAAGGAGGTTTTAGGTGTGATGCCAGTCCCGCCGGCGCCCACCCACTCTCCTCCTCTCTCCCCATCCACAGACATTGCAGATGAAGACACCTTGGAGGAAGACTTCCGCCGCCGCAGACAGAATGCGCTCCCCGGTTTGCCTCTGCACCAGCGCTACCTGAGGAACACCGCCCAGAACCCCTCGGAGGAAGAGGAGGAGCAAGGCCTGCAGAGCCTGGGACTAACGAGAGGTCCGGAGCTGATTAATGAACAGCAGTCGCAGCGTTGCTTTTAAACAGCGCTTTCTTAACGATAGCAGCTAATTGTCTGCCTTTTCTGTCTGATGACCGCACAAAGGAAGGTGACAGAGAGTGGGGCATTTGATTGGCAGATGTAAACACTGAGGACAGGGGTGTTCATTAGAGAGCTGTGTTGTACTCCGCGGCAACGACTAGAGGTCAAAGGTCGCCTTCTGTTTTCCTCCAGGGGTTCAGGAGGTCACGCACAATAGCTGAGCAATTATCCGAAAACACACAGCAACTGAATGTCTTACAATAGCTGCTTCCTTAGTTAAGCGGGGGACCTTTAATTTCACTGTGCATATTTCCTGCTGGTAATGGTACACAAACAAAGGCCTTAATTTCTCATTTTGAGATAATAACACAAGCTGCTTAAATACCAGTCCTTGTTCTTGTAAATATGAAGTTCTGAATTACAGTATTAGCAGCCAAATATATATATATATTGTTCTGCTAAGTGTCAGAGAGCAAGTGTAGACGATGACAAAAGAGAGCTGTTATAGATAATGTGTTGTTGTTTTTTCCCCTATAGGATACATGGACAGCAAGAGGAAGAAACTGTGGTTAAAGGAGGCAGAGTCCAAAAAGAAAAGAGCTCCTCGACTGGTCCCTCGATTTGGCGGACTTGGTGCCTTTTTTTAAACCCTCTCATCCAAACACACGCACACACACACACACACACACACACACGAACACACTGGTTGGCAGGCGTGCCATCAATCATACGTGGCATTAGTGCATCTTCACTATGTATTGTACGCCCAACATCCCCACTGCTGTGCCATATCTCCCCTTGTCTATCAGCTCCATAGCGCAGAGCGTAACTCCCATCCGTCATCCTGTATGCAAGACACTATTCAAATTTCCCTCATTCTTCTTTTCTCTCCATCTTTCTGCATATCAACTTTCATCACCCAAACGCTACAGCCCAAGGAGACCACACTTCAATGTTTTGTTGTCGGTTTCCAAGATACATTCTTAATAGTTAGCCTTTTTTTTTTTTTGCTATAGCTTTATTTATTGTGGGTAGACCCTACGGATATACACTGCACATTCAACTCACACAAAATCGTCTCCGTTATCATAATTAATCTCCAATGATTGGACTTTCCCACTTTTTTTTTTTTTTTTAAAGTGCACATTTATGAAGTGTTGTTGGATCTGAAAGGGATCAGGTGGATGGAGAATTACAGTAGCAGCCTTGTTTGTGAGAGGCATGAAAATGACTTTGCTAATATTGTATAGAATGTGAGGATAAGTGAAGGTCAAGCTATTCAGCGGGTCTTTTGACAACAGAGACAAGGGGGGGAGAGGACTATCTGGGGAATGTAGGAGCAAAACAGAATGAGGAATCCTATAGAAGAGTGAGGCTTTAATATAGAAAAAAGCTGAAAAGCCTCTTGCTTGCTTCCCTATTATACATGAAAACTGACTATCTACATCCTGGCGGTATCATTAACCACTGTTTTGCTGCTATTCCTGCAAGTTGGAATATAACTATTAACCATTCTCAAAGTCACTGTTTTGTGTTTTCTTTTTTTCTTTTTTGTAGATTTCTTTGTATTTGTGTGGGTTCAGCAAAGTGTTAGCTTCCTTGATCATGTTTTAAATGATTTCTTAATCTCCAGTCTTCTTGCTCTCATCTGATGGTTGTCATAGACAGGTTTGTGTTTATGCCTAAAGCAGAGAGTCAGATGGATGTTCATTTTTTACGAACACCTACCAATAAAGCCTAAAACATTGTGGCCTAGTGGGTGGTCATCTTTCTTGTATTCATATCATCTCATATCATGTGGAATAATATATCATCATGGACATAGTAAAATTATGAAAATAATACAGATCATCTATGTGCCTGATCATTAACTGCAGTGATAACAACAGCATTATCCACAATATCTGAACCTAAATGTTAACAAAAGCACAATCTCTTTCATCAGGCACAATAAATAGCATCAAGCTGCATCCTGTGAATTAAATTATAGCTCTTTTTTCGTCACCTGATCTGCATTTATGTTGCAGCGTCCTCTGCCTGATCTATCGGTGGGTGTGTTTTTCTTTACCAAATGCTCCCCTAAATACAGTAATTGAACTGAAGCTGGGACAAAACACCACGGATTTGGCTGTCACATGGGCAGAGCACTGGAAGGAGCAGTATTCTCAGATTATTTTGAATGAGCCTGCAGGGTTTTGTATTATTCATGCAGCAGAACGCATGCACATGACCTAGCAAGTCATTTGGCCCTTGTTCCCATACAGGCAGTGGTCTCCAAGGGTTTAATTAAGCAGTGTTGAGGCAGCGGCCCATCTCCCTCCATTGCCTTTCATTCACATCCGCCTCCCTATGTCATTACACAACTGTGTCTGACTGGGAAAAAGTGTGAAATGCTCCCATTGACTTCCACTCTGAGGACATCTTCCTCCTAAGGAGCGTAGAGCGACATCTCACTGTCAGCCTCCCTGTCAGCCACTGTCAGCCTCCCTTAACAGAAAAGGCACCCACTTTCACCCAAATGAAGTGAAGCACCTATGGACACCCATCACCACACAGAGGGAAGTGATGTAAAATGTGGACATCTACTCTCACACGGCATAATGAGAGTAAAAAGAGACTGGCATCCAAAAGACGCAAACCCTTGGGTAACCTGTCTTAAGAGAGTGAGAGAAAACAGACGCGAGACCCTCTCCTTTTATTTCTTTTGATTGCAGTACAGTGTGTGTTAAATGTGTTGTTATAAATTGCCTCGTGCATGTTTTATTCATATCATGCAAAAGCAGAGAAGTGAGCATTGTCTAGACAGATGGACATGGATGGAGTCCTCATTGTCATTGTAATACAAAGCGCTGAAGCTGCTCAAATATTCATCCATTCAGAGGTCATGACCGAAACAAATGTATAGTGCTGTTGAAATTAATAAATGTAATTGCATTTATAATTGCACTTTATTGGATTAAGTCCTTGGCCTCAAAACAACAACAGCCCTCTGACTGGAGGATGAGACAAATTCTGTAACAAATTCTCTCTGCCGTAATGACTGTTCAAAGCTTGTTTGATATACAAGGGATTTATGAGCAATTTCTGCACCAAAGCAATTAAATGTTTGTGGAAAAAGTCTGTGTTTCACAGCTCGCTCTGTTCCATGTTGATTTAAGACATCCAAGGAATAAAAAAAAAGAATAAAGGTTATAGTGTTTGATTTAAGAGGACATGATTATTTAAAGTATTTTACCAGAGGATTGAGCGACACCTAACTCCAGTGAAAAGACGGAGTAATAGGGCATACAAAGCGAACAAATAGCCACCTGGATGTGCTTTATTTTGGAAAAGCTGTTCGACGGGGATTTAGAGGGAGCTAAATTGGAGCTAGATTTGGAGGGTGTGCTCAGCAGATTAGGAGAGAGGAGCCATCTTTGTGAGTGTCCTTTTAAACTGGCGAAGGAAACAGAAAGATTCACACTTCCACCTACAATAATGGCTTGCCACAGAATGATATAGCACCAACACCAAAATGCTTTCTCTAAATGCCAAAGGAATAGCTGCGAAGCAAAATTTGACATAGTCCTGTAGACATTCGGCTCTGATATTTTTGAAGTGCATTTTGGCAAGGAGTTTGTTATTGACTCTTTTGTCCAATGGAAACCTCAGCACTTAATAAATCTCCAAATTCTGCAGTGATTGATTTTAAATGCCTGGTTCGTGTATTTGCTCGCGCTGTTTATTATTGCATTAGAGGTATTAATGGTGCTTTGTCTTGGGAATGGAGAAGGGGATTTATGAAAATCTGAGCAAAAGCCTCAAGTTATGTGTTTGTGTGCCAGTAGGTTTTTGAGTGCAAAATGACTTAGATCTGATCTGGTGCGGCACATGGTGTGTAAAATGCATTGGTCCATATCTACAGTGCAGCAAATGCCAGTTTATTTTAGGCGATCAGTCTGTGGTAACTCTGTGACACTAAAGCAACCTCAGGTGCTCTCCGAGGACACAGGTGGCTGTTTTCTGACGGGGATGGAAAGCTGTCTGCAGAATGGGAGTATCACTTAATCCCTGGATAGAGGGGCTCAGGGAGAGTGGAGCTGTGTGTATGTGCTGAAGGTGGGTCGCGGCTCTGGGGGGAGACACACAGGAACGATGGGTCCACCAGTCGAGATGCACTGGTGCTCTGCAGAGCCATATCTGAGCTGATAAAATTCAGCTCATTGTGTTAGGCAAAATAAATAAACTTTCTAGGCATTTTTTTAAAATTCTTTGTAGAATATAGTGTCCTGCCTGTTTCTGCATCAGCATAACTGCTTTCAGGGTTTTTTTCTTTCCCTGTCTTTCTTCTGCAGGTTGTCTTGGACGCATCTCGCTCTTGTTTCCCCCGAGGGCTCCAAGATAGCGTCTGTTTGGTGATGATATTGTTAGGTCCTCCCAGTGTGCGACCCCAGTCATCTCCACTTCCTCTTCTTTAGCTGCATTTCTATCAGCTCTCCTTTGATGGGCTTCCAGAAACATTGTACTCAAGGCCACACGGCACAGAAGTGGCACAGCCTCAAACCCAGATTTAATCATAGCTAAAGGAATGAAGAAAATCATTCCAAAATGAAATATAGTCACTTTGGTAAAAAATGTTGCCTTAAAAGCATTTCATTGGTCAATATTTCAAAAACACTAATGACTGGATCCTTTTGCACATTACTATTTTGTACGCCACCATCTTAAGATGGCTTATGCGTTTATAATGTGCTTAACTTTCTTGCCAGCAATCATTTTACAAGAGGAGTTTTTTTTTATGGTGGCTCTGATTTGGGGCTAAAATGGTCTGGGATTTGTTTCAAAGCAAACAATCCCCAGCATTCTGTTGTATGATGATTCGTTTTACAAGTAAAACAACCGTCTGCTGATTGAACTGAGCACTTAAACGAGCGCTGGTCCAAACTGTGAGCAGAGTGTTAGACAAAATTACAGAGGAACAATCCACTAGCCACTTTAATTACAAATATGGCCAACTCCTGCTGTGCGCAATCACCACACACGTACATGTAAGTAGACATGCATGGAGGGGAAATGAAGAAAGGAGGTGAAAGCAAAGTGTGTAAATCATTTTTAGTTGCATCTGAAACAGCTACCTCTGTTAGTTACCTCTTTATGCACTTCATTTTCTGGTTGTGGAAGCCCCATTAGAGTCATTTTGAAACAAAGCTGCAACTTTTGCTTGAATTATTTACAGTTTTAAGGCCTGGTTGTTACTGCACAGCAAAAATGTGAATTTGTTTTTCCTCACACATCCCGGGGTGACACTAACAGACCTTCATCTATAGGGTATTTCATCAAGGTACAGTGTTTTGCTCAAGGACACTCTGGCAGGGACAGACACTGGTTGTCATGGAGATAAAACCCATTACTTCTTTGACGGGAGCAGCAACACTGGGCCACCCTGCTACCTTATCTAGATCCTTCAACAGTGTTATTCGAGTGTTATTTCCTCCCGTTAGTTACAGTCACAAGCTGACAGACTATATTGGGTGAGTACACAAAATTAAAAGGATAATACCACTTAAGCATCAAAAGTTTTGTTCTGAGATGAGAAAATCCATTATTTGAAAAAGCGACGACACCCACTCTTGCAAAACAATTCTTGGCATGAAATTAAAGCACATTATCAGTTATTATTATATTTATGAGTCATCTTGGCTTCAGAATACTTATGTCTACTGGGATAGAATATCTGTTTTTTTTTTTGTTTTGTTTTTTTTTAAAGAAACTGCCTGTTCAGTTTTTGGCTGCAAAATATTGTTAAATAAACATTTTGGAATGAAGTCCATATCTTGTTCTAAATGCATTATGGGACACAATGCATATGGGGGCAAACACTTTTCGCTGATATGCGACTACGCTGAATAGTTGCAAATGTTTACTAGAGTACACTGAACAGCCAACGCGTCTGGGGTAAAAACACGTCCTGTAAAGCGGGAATTCAATGGCATTCATCTCAAAGCTTGCTTAAAACTTGACTGAGCCCTATCAGCTCATTAAAAAGTATAGAAATTCTGAAATGGTGACAGGAACACGGCAGTTATCATGCTGTTTTTTTCTTTTTTCTTTTTTTTTTTTTATTTTGTGGCTGTACACAAAGACAGGACTGCTGCCTCTGTAAACTGCAGAACGGACAGAGAGACAGCGAGGAGAGAGAGACATCACTCGGGTTGTATTATCAGGCCAAATATTATCAGACCATTTGGAGCAGCAGAGAGCGTCTTCCTTTGAAGAGAAGTTCAGGCCCTATCTGACATCAAATCATGGTCAAAGCACTGATGTGTGATTACAGAGAAATACCGCGGGTGAGCACACATCCTACGCTTGGGCTCGTTCAAACGTCAGAGGAGGAACTCGACAACATCATCACCATAATATCGCATTTTATGTTACGAAGCTCGAGAGAAACATATTCGTGGGCTGAAATCTAAAAAAGAAAAACCAACATCCTGATTCTGAACGTCTTGTTTCACAGTTTGCGTTACCGTTCTGTTATGTGTTGTATCATCAAACCAGATCAAATCTCGCTGTGGAGTTGACTGAGGAGGAATGGAGAGAGGATCCATTTAGGTTCATTTAATGCCAGGCTGCAGCTGATTCAGTGCAAAGCCATGCATATATTACATTATTCTAAGGAAAAGAATAGCAAAACATATGTTATCGTATCTGATATTAGTGACAGTAACTTCTCAGCTCTCATACTCTCTGGTTTTGTCCTCAGGTGTGTCCCTATATAGTGAAAATGTATGCTTTATTGAAACTGATGCACTAATTGCCTTGTTTAGTTGCTCTGAAGTTTCTCCTGCACTGCCCTGCTGTGTACAGCAGACCCTTGTGTTTGGGATGCTCATAGCAAAGAGGGTAACTCTCCAGGAGAAGAAGGCTACCAGCGCTCCTCGTTCCTCCAGACGGTTTGGGGAACTGCTCTCAAGGATACAACTTGAGGGGCTTCAAAGCAACATGCATGGTTTTCATGAAAAATTTGAGAGTATCTTGGGCCCAATTATTAGACACCTTAACTCTCCCTTTTGTTCGCCGAAGTCCCTGTTGCGTGAGATCCAGTTTTGCTGTTCTTCGCCGTACACTTTCTCTTTAATGACAGGCTCATCTAGCTTGAAATATTGATGTATTCATCTCTTTCTATAGCCGGCCTTTCTCTTCTTTCGTTCTGTTTTTGCGGTTGTTGTCTGCTTTGATTTTTGCTCTGTTTTTAAAGGCAGCCTAAGCAGTTTCACAGGGGAGGGCCAGCCCACCTTGTTATGATGTGGTGAAGAAGGATGAATGCCACTCCGTTCTCAAATGAATATAACTTGGAACGAAATGTAAGAGTATTTCATGCCATTTTTCTGTTTTTGTGTACAATATCTGTACATTTGACATCAAAATATCAGATTCACGACGGGCATTTAAAAGTGTTACATTATTAGCGCTGGCATGAACCTGAGGGGCTTTATCCTCCCTCAGCCTCATCTTTAACATTAGTAAACAAAGTGGTGTGAACTCCCATTTGAAACCACATTGTCTGCCTTTAAATATGGGATATGTACGTTTGTAAGTCTGTTTGTAGATGTGATTTTTGTGTGTGCTAATGATTACATATAAACTAAGAAGGAGATTTCAGTAGAATTAGACATAAGCCTTTACAAAACAAAAGTTGCTTTTATTATTTTTGTTTAAATGGACACAAAACATACATCGGACTACATTTTTCCACTTCCAAAAATAAAAAAAATGATAAATCATGTAATCTCAAATCAATAAAATACCGCCAACCAACCAAACAAATGAATAATTATAACACTTGCTCCAGAGAGAAGGAGATTAGCAAGAAAGCAGGTCTGCACTGATGAGACAGGAGCAGGCAAAGTGCAGCATCGTGGAGTTGTTTATGCATTTAAATACACACATCTGGCAGTTTATTCTTATATTGTGTACATATATTTATGTATTACAACATATGTAGGTGATATGTAACGTTGTTAATGATAACCCCATGGTACAGGTATATAGTCTTACTGTAAATGCTTATATAGCAGTGCTTCTCAATAATGGACACTGGGCAACCCAGCAGAAACCGCATCTCACTGCACAATAGTGAACCGCAGAAACACTCATAAACCATTAAATAATTATGAAATTCATGAGAAAATAAATGGAACAGAAAAATTCCTATAAGATGCATAAACATACACACAGAGATTGGCACAAGCCTCTTTTTTTCCAGTGAGTCTGGAGCCCTAAAACACCCTAATCTGACCAACTGCTTGAGGAAATGCATCATCACTTTTTCCTCATGTCCTCCTCGCCTTCATTGGCTAAATTTTGATCAGGCATCAAAGTTTCTGATAGGCTGCTGCGGTGGCAGAGAGTTGTTGCTGTTGCTAGGATCCTGTTGCTAGGATGGTTGCCATCTCAGAGGCTCAGCAGGAAACATGTAATGAATCATGGATGGTTGATTTTTCTCTAAGCACCCTAATCTGTGATGCAGATGAGCCCAAAGCT